>CAUDNR010000535.1:0-46332 GCA_958430865.1 Entrophospora sp. SA101
ATGAGCTCATCATCAGAACATTCGTTACCTATATAGTCTTGCATGCGATCATTATAAGAGACACCAAGATTTGTGATGAATCGGTCATCAAGATGTTTCACAATCAACTCATCATCAAAGATTTTTGGATTCAATGCCCCATTACGTGGTATTGCTAACACATCGGGACATGGATTTGTTACGATAGTCGCCATATGTGCTGCCCAAGATGTAGTAGTAGTATCAGGTTGTCTCTGGACGTGAATGTTATGATAATCATCAACATTCAACATGAATGCACTTTTGGAATATTTTGTAAGCGCATTCTCTACATATTTCTTATGTTCATCTGCAACTTGCTTTTTTTTATGACGTACTGCTCTTGATGTTGTGGTTGCTCCAAGGTTTGCCATTGTATTTAGACCTTCATTACTTGTACCTACCGAATCTAAATAGAATGCAAGGTCGAACTTAAAAGAGTTAATTTTTGTATTATTTAATGAAGCAAGAAGATAACATATGAACACCATTAATCTCTTCATATGGTCCATTGTTTGTTCATTACGTTCAAATGGCCGAGCTGCTAAATAGAGTTGGTCAAAAAACCCCCTCAAGCTTGGTTCTATTTCTTGGAGTAATGTTCGCATTTCATCAAATTCGTATATAGGACCTTCTTTATTATTACATTCTCTTTCATAAAAGATTTTAGCAATCATCTTGATGGCTCTAGTAAAATCAATCTTTTCACTTACCTCTTCCTCATCCTCTTCCTCATCCTCATCTGTAGTTTTTACTCGCTTAGATTCCCTTTTTAAAGGATTTTCTACGAAATTCATGTAACAAATGTTACATAAAACAACACCTTCTGTCCACGTTACCTTCACTAAGTTGTTGTTCTCAGCTTCTTTCCATTTATTGCCTTTCAGTTGACGAAATTTAGCCGATTTAATGGTTTTACATTCTGTGCAACGTTTAATTTCAGACATTTTTTCTTTGAGTAAATCGTATTATGAAAGCTGTGGGATTCAAAGGGATTCAAAAGATATGATAACAACAAAGTGTAAAGCTTCAAATTTGTGTAATTATTTGCACATGATTTATTGTAAGAATGGGCTACGTAATACCCTTGTAAAAGTATTTTAAACTGTATAAAAAAAATTGAAATCAATTGTGAAAATCCATTCCTTATATAGGACGTTCCCTCCTGTTCATTCTTCCGCCTTGTTTTTTGGTTTTAGGTTTCTCATTCTAAGTCTTCTTTTTAAATCCTGTTCTAAATTTTCAATAGGATTGAGGTCTGGACTTTGAGCGGACCAAGGGAGAACTATAATATGATTTTCTTCCTTCCATTGATTTGCTACAGCTGCTTTATGACATGGAGCATTATCTTCTTAAAAAATAAACACATGACCATGACCACAACCATCATTACTATCACCATCACACCACTATTCTCCTCTCTTAATTCATTAATATAAGATAATAAATTTTACAATAAAATAAAAAAAGTACATCAATGCAAATAAAAAAAGAGCCTCTGTTATTAATACATCTTCTTTAGGAGATTCACATTTTGTCATCTTTGAAAAATAAATTGTTTTTCCATCTTTTCATACATAAATAATTAATGTGTGCGCATTTGTCAATCAATATTCTTTTTTTAAGAAAATGTCACAACAAAACAATAAAAGAAAAAAAAAGAAATTGAACAGGAGGCAGTTTCTGAGTAAATGTTATCATAAGAATGGTGGTTATTTCCACTTGTCATCACTCTAGTCAGTAATTAGTAATTAGTTGTGTAATGTTGATTTTTTATTGATTTTTTAAAAAAAAACTAAAAGAGAAAAGTATTTAATGAAACAGGAGCTGTATGCAAATAAGTGTCATTTATTAAAAAGAACAGTGGTGGTCACCACTTGTCATCACTCTAATTAAATAGTTTGCTAAGAAAATTTGCCAAATTTATATTATAATGTCAGAAATGATCCAAATTGTAATTACAGACTGATCTGGGAAATGAGAATGATATGGTTAAGCTTATTTCACAATATTATTCAGAAATTTCTTTATTGCTAAGAAATTGATTTGAAAATTATGTATATAGATGGTATATAATCTTAATATTGCACAAACACCATTAACTGTGAATGGATCACATTACTAGTAAATCAAATGTAAATTAATATATGAATCAAAAAAAAAAATGTTCAGGAATACACATGTACAAAAGTAAACACAATTGTTTATGATAAATCAGCCACCAGGACCAACTTTATTGTATTTATTTCAATTGAATATACAGAATTATAATTATTCTGAATCAACAGTTGAGTTACCTTCTTTCTGTCTTTCAGATTTAGGTGTGAAGCCATGTGTTAATAATGATTAAAATATTACAAAATATCAATAAAGTTTCTATAAATTTTACTACTATCAGAAAATCAGGATATTGTACAGGTTATTCTTGATTCATATAAATGGTAATAGCAATCCATATTTGCTGGATCTGGTGCTAGCGATATTTAGTAGGACTGCTAATGTGTTTTCTTGTAAGTTCATTAACCTATTGTTCATGTTATAAATGTCTCTAACTGAACTGGTTCTCAATTTTGTACAGTTGCATCTATGAACACAGTTATAAAATCTTCCATTATATCATTTCTGTTATTATGATTGCTATTACCATTGTCATTAGTTCCCACTATCATTATGGTCATCATCGCTATCATTTATTTGCACTTTGTAAAGTATAAATGTGTTGGGAGAAAGTGCAAGAGGTAATACCAGAGTTTACTTGCTGATGGTTAAATCAATTATTATTATTATTATTATTCATATATATGTACTTCACTAGTTTTTATTTTTAAATTTTTAAAAACACTCGAATGATTTTTAACTGGTTGAAATTTTCAACAGGGGATGCGCAGTGAAAATTTTGTGAAACTATTAAATCCATAAAACAAATTTTTAACATTTGAGATTCTCAAATGATTTATACTAATTAATTGCCTTTGCTACTTTTTATTTGGACAAGACCTCTCTGGTTTACACTTTTCAACCTCGCATACTTCTAAATCACAGAATGGTTGATTTTTACACAAGAAAAGTCAGAATACAAGATCTCAAGTGAATCCTAAGAAGATATTTTGCTCATGGCCACATATACCTAGCTAGGTATGAGCATATTTTCACCAATGCTGACAGTTGCATGAGGTGATAAATATTCTTGTCAACATTTGTTATTAAATTAATATTATTATATATTCTTTGTTTTATTTATTTATTTTATGATTAAAGAGTTTTTACAACAAATTACATATACAAACATCTGGAAAATATAAAAAAATTTTACACGTGTCAATTGTAAGTTTAATAATAAAAAAGTGTAAAACTTACATCGGCACTGTAAGATTTACACAATATTACGTCAGCATCGTAAGATTTATGCAAGTTTACGTTAAATTAATTTCCTGATGAAGGGAAATTGTTCATGAATTTAATAAATTTAATATTAAGCCTAAACCAATTTGAGAAAACCCCATTTCGCCTTTCTTGATGGATGTGTGTGATTAATGATTCGTGTAAATAAATATAATACAACATTGCACTTGAGAAATTAGGAAAGGCAGAAGAGGAGTTAAGGGCGTTTGAAGAAGGGAGGATGATGGGAAGTGGTTGAAGGAGTTGAGAAGAAAGGTGAGAAGAAATGACCTTAGTGAAGAGGAGAAACAGGAGAAGGCAAGATTGGAGGAAGAGGAGAAGAAGTTGAAGAAGGACAAAAGTGATTGGAAGGAGCAAGTGAGGATATTTCAGGATGTAGTATTAGCTAATTATAAAAAAGATAAAGGCAATGAACAAATTGCATAAAAAAATATACAAAAAATTATTTTCCATTTATCCCATTTTGTTTATTTATTTGTTTGGTATATTGTAATTAATTTCATAACTAATCTATTTTCCTCACCATCTTATTTTTTCACTTCAATTACCAGGAATCTAACATCCATGCTCACCATCCCCTGAGTTAGATAAATTGCTAAGTGTCTGAAGAGTAAGTTGAACTGGACTGGATATTAATTTGCAGAAACTGAAAATTTTTGGTCTATTTAACAAGCTTCTACATTCTCTCTAGAATTCGAGTCAAGGAGTGCCAACATTGATATTTTTCAAGGAATAGCACCTAGCACCTACGCTGAGTCAGGTCATGTTGATGTTGTTAATCATGTGAAAATTTACCACCACAGACCAGGAGTCCAATATTATATGTTACAAACATATGAGAGGCCACATTAATTTTCAAATTTTTCAAATTTTTCAAATAGTAAAAATCCATTAAACTCAAACACTGATATCTTTAATTTGAAACTTATAAATTGTTTCCTTCAGGGTTTGAATTTTATGGATTTTTACTATTTGAAAAAAATTTGAAAATTAATGTTGCCTCTCATATGTTTGTAACATATAGTATTGGACCCCCAACCACAGACTCATGAGTCAATCAGATATCACAATCAGGTTCTATTATGAAGTCTTTGAGACATTCAGAAATTTATTTTATGATGACACCATCACACTTTCTGATAACAAAAGGAAATGTAAAGCTCATCCAAGAGCTCTCAGTTCAACTATCACATCTTGAAACTATAAGAAAAACTCAAAGAAGTTTTTGAACTATATCTTTACAGATTTGAATCCAGCATTGACAATAGAAAATTACAAGGATAATGCATATAATACTGATGGAACAGTTATCAGGAGAATTGCTGGTACTGAGTTTGTTATTCTCAATCTGGAAGTGAAAACAGATTGGGAAACCCAGCAGTGTTCATACTTACAGAATGCAGCTTATTATGCTAACAAACTAACTCCAACTATCCCTCTTGACATGACATTCTATGATGGCCACACAGCCATAGTAGCAGCTTGTGCAATTTCAACTCTTATTATCTGTCTGCAAAATCTTCAAAATCACCACATTGCTCTTTCCAATAGTCAATCCATTCCCAAAACATTTTCCAATGGACCTTTTCCCCGTTTTCTAACCCAGATTGGAAATTGAAAAATCTTAACTATGTAGAAAGACTACGAAATAAAAATCTTTGGCTTGCTGAAGTAGAAATAGATGGATCTAAGCAACATGTTGTTGTTGAATTCACTTTTAGAGAAGTTCATGATGCATGTCATAATAATGAGATTGCTCTCAAGATTTTATACTTGAAATTTCCTTTATAATTAGATTCATCACCATCCTCCAATTCAATATCATCTTGTTTGTCCATTTCTCTTGCTGCTAAACTAATAAAATAATCAACTGAATTGTTATCAAAAAATTTAGTGATGGTTCAGAAGAACTATTAATTATTTCATCATCATCTTCTTCAACAGAAGGAACATTCATGGTAATAAAATTGTCAAATTTTCTCAATCTTTCATCATGAGAATCTTTGCAAGAGCTGTTGCTTGTTTATATGCAATATGAATTATTCCCTTGATTTCTGAATCTGTTGGCAAACTCTTTAAAATTTCTAATTGATTCAAACTAACGTATGTAGTGTAATATGTCAGATACCCTATAAAAAGGTGTTATAAATTTAAAAATATAAGTTTTTTGCCAAATTAAAAATAAAAGATACTCACCAACTGCTGATGTCTTACCTTTCATATCTGTATCATTTGATGAATATACTTTATATAAATATGGTATCTTGAAATCATATCATTAAATGTGAAATCAGGTATTATTTGTCCAACTAAAATAGTTGTTCACAGCCTTCTGAGCCATACATTCCATGGAAAAAATGGAAAATTAGGATAGTGCTTTTACAAGCAATAAAGGTTAAGCATTACATTTTACCAATAAAAAATTTTTTTTTTGAGCAAAGAAAGAAAAAATAGGCTACACCGATTTTATTTTTGTTTGCATTCTTATGCTAATATTAAATGTCACGTGATTAACATCAGTTTTTCAGCGCGTGGCGCAATAAATAGACTTTCCGCACCATATTATAATTTATTATTTTTTTAAATTAAAACAAACATTACATTATAATTATAATTATGATTTGGAACCCCTTTTTTTTTTAATAATCATCACCTCTACTAAGAACCTATTTAAAGAATTAAAATGTTAATTAAAGTTTTATCAATTTTTATCACAATGTGATTATAACTTACTTCTTTACATGTAGGTCTTAGAACTATTGTATGTTCATACTGGGCAGTATATGAACCTTTAATATCAACCAGTGGCGGATATGATTCCACTGCACCTGCATCAACCAAATTCTTTAATGCTAATGCATATTTTGTCTCTCCCACTCGATCAAGATAACGACGACAAAATGGAAGTGTACCAAAATTTTTGCTGATTGAATTTAAAAGTGCTTTTGTTCTTGCAACCCTATTTACGTTAATAAAAATTTTATATTAGTTTATCCTCTTTTTTTAAATAATTTATTTTTTTTTTTAAAAATTACCTTAAAGGAATATGTCCAAGATTTTGTCGTTTTGCATAATGACTACATTCTCCATCTTCATGAACAACCCCTTTCCCCGTACTTCCAAATGTTTCAATAGCAAAATATTCTCCTTCCTATATATAATAGTTATCGTTACTTTATGAATAAAACAAATTTATAATCTGAAATATGATTGAAAGAGGCTATATGTATTATATGTACCTCCATTTTGGTTTGATCTCCATTTTTGACAATAGGAACTGATTTACCTCCATGAATTTGATATGGAAGTATTGAATGTCCATGTAAATTACGTATTGGTTTAACTTAATATTAAAAAATAAAATAAATTAATAAAATAAAATCAATATATTATTCCTCCAAAAAAAAAATTAAATAATAAGAAATAACCAACCCATATAAATATTTACCTTGTTGTGTTTTTCCATTTATTTCAACTTCGTAACTTTCCATAACTAAAATGATTAATTTTTAATTTTTAAATTATCAATTTTCTTTTGTAGAAATATTAGAGAATCTAAGAAACAATAATTAGTATAAACAATACCTTCTTGGATAGCTGCCCCGATATCACCCAATCTTACATCAATACCTGCCTCCTATTTTAGTTATTTGAGAAAAGTAAATTTAATTTTCTTATCAATGATTGTTAAAAAGAAAAGAAGAAAAAACTTACTTTAACACCAGTATTTGTAGCATCTTTAACAGAAGCTTTAAGATTATCATAAACTGGGTTGAAGGCTAGCGTAAAAGCACTATCTATAATACGACCTATATTTATTTTATTTTATTTTATTTTATATTTACCAATTCAAATAATAATAATAAATTATCTTTTGTCTTCAATAATAATAAATTACATATACACATACATTATTGTAAAAATTACCATTAACATGTGTCCCAAAATCAATTTTACAAACGTCATCATATTGTAGCACTGTTTTATCTCCAGAATTTGGTGTATAATGTGCTGCAAAATTATTTAGTGAGCAACCAGTAGGAAAACCGATTCCTATATAAATCAATAATTATAACATTTATATTATTATTATTATCATTATTATTCTTGTTGTTGTTATTACTATCAATTATATAATTATTAATGTTTCCATAAGTATAGACCAACAAATTAATTAAGATGATTAATTTATGGTGAGTAGCATGGATATTTTTTTCTTGTTTGCATAAAAATTGTTATCATCCATAAATAATAATTGGTAAAGAGATGAGCACAGAGTGTAGCAAACTGTAAATATATGTATATTTTTTAAATAATTACCTGCTGACAATCCATTTTCTTCTATCAATAACCGAGTCGAATTTTCAATTAACTCACAAATTTCTATCATTGTCATTCCTGGCTTAATAGTTTTTTGAGCATGTTTACGTACCTACAATTCAATCAATTGATCAATGATTAATTTGATTTATTAAAAGCAACTTTTTTTTTTTGATATATATATATTAAAAATTTTATATAATACCTGTCTATGTACTTCTGCAGCACGACGAATGTCATTATAACCATCAAAAAGCATTCTGTCAAGGTTTCTTTTTTCTTCATTTGTGATTCTCTTAAGGTTGCTATTATTGTATATAATATGTACATGCATAATATATAAATACATAAACTTAATATTTTGGCTTGATAAATAATCAATAAATAACAATATCATCATAGCACTAACTCATTTTTGTATTCACATATTTCTCCTTCTGGATATATTCCATCAGGATAAAATTTACTAACAGGAATAGTAGGAGGTTCAGTTTGTTTTAATTCAGTCTGAGCTATGGTATTAGTAGCATCATTATTGTCAACTGTTGCTGCGTTGCTTTTTTTTTTTGATTTCTTTTTCTTTTTCTTCTTTTTAACTTTTAGATAATAAACAAAGATTAAAAATTTTTTTTAAAACAAAAATAAACACGACCACCACAGCTAACTACCACTAACCGCCACTAGCTTGAGTCTTGTCCTCTTCCTTTTCTTCACCCTTTTCTTCATCCTCTACAACATCCTCTACAACATTCTCTACATCATTCTCTTTTGCATTCTCTTTTGCATTCTTATCTTCTAACATCAGGAAGTTTTTTTACGTAATTTTTTTAAAATGGCGTAGAATTATTATTTGGATTATGTGTAATACAGTGTGAGACATCACGTGCTGCGCTACTTACCAGAATTTTTTATGCCGATACTCGATATATACACACGATCCAAAGAAAAGTTATTCAAAGTAAATCTAGAAGAGAATGAATTAACATTTGTTCAGTTTATTCAGAGAGTGAATCATAAAATAAATGATTATCAATTTTAAAATGTAAAAAAAAAATAATTACTTAATGGAAAGCCTAAAAGTATAAAATTTGTAATAGAAAAACAAGGTTTGTGAAAAGATGGGTTGTTAAAAAAATGTAAAAATCATACACAGGTTCTTGAAGTTGTTGATTGTTGTACAGATCGATTTTATCATCGAAACCTGAATGCAGGACATAAAATAATATTTTATCCCAGATATCACTGTGAATTGAACTATATGAAAGTTTTTGGGGTGCTGTTAAAAATCACGCCAGAAGGAACTGTAACTGTTCATTTAAAGAATTAAAGGCAACAGTCCCAGTCAGGAGCAATGATTTCTGCAGTGATAAAACACTAATTTCGTGCTAAATCAAATTCCGTATACATACCATGCATTAAAACACTATTATTGCTGTTACTATATCTGCATAATTTCCGTTATAATATCTATGAATTCTGCAGTTTTTCAAAAAAACGGATCTATATTTAAACGATTTGGTGGCGTGAAATCAGAAAGAATAGTTACGCGACCATTAATTTTAAAAACTATTACAAAATAAAAAATCCTAAAAGGGATAAAATGTTTGACCAATATTCATTCTATATTAAACGCTGATCCGCAATAAATTGCCCATTCATTTAATAAATCATGGATTATTTAATTCTTTGATGATATTGTATTGACATATATCTACTTGTGTTAGACAACAAATTGAATCAAAAATTTGACATGTACAAAAAAATGCACATCCAGGATGAGAAGGAATGAGTACATTTAGATTGGCTCATCAAAAGTTTACAGCTTGTTGGAAAATAGGATAAAACTCATCTGGGAGAAAATTATAATTAGTAATTATTGAGTCCAAATTAAAAAAATTTGTTGCAATCATGTAACAGGTGACCTGTACCCTGTATCTTTTGAGATTCACCCAATAAACTTTGAAAAGTACAGGGTATAAGAAATTTTGTTAATCCTATTACTATACTTTTTTTTTTGAAAAATACAGGCCGCATAATTACGCAATTACGTAAAACAATCATTCAATTAATATTAGCATCGGCTAGGATGAATGGTTAAAAGAATTAATAATTGTTGAAAAACTGATGATTCAAATAACCATGTTGAAAAAACTGACAACTCAAATATTCTGTTAAAAAAACCAATGATAGAATAAATGTATTTTTTCTTTTCTAGTTAATTAGTTATTAGGAAATGTTGGATGTTTAATTAATAATGTAAATAAAAACAGTTCTCTACTTTGAAAAAAATTGTATAAAATAAATAAATTTTCTACTTTACTAAAAATTTTGAAGAATCTATTAATGAAGGTTTATATATGATTAATCTTTTTTTTCTCTCAAAAATAATGTTTGCAAACTTTTTCTCAAATTATCAATCAAAGATTTACAAAGCCCAATGGAATTTGCATTCATTGTAATTCAGACAAAGATAATTTGGATAAAGATAACGGCAGTAATACATATTGGTTTATTTTTTAGTTGCATGTAATTTAATTAAATCTCAACATATATATAATATATTTTTAGACAAAAACTATCCATTGTGGTCTTGTGGAGATCATGTTTCTAAATTCGAAGAAGAACCAAGAGATTGGTCACAAAGTGGATGGACTTTTTATTCTTCTGAGTCAAGATGTAAAAAAAAGCTTGGGACAAATCAATGTAAAAAATGTGGTACCCAAGTTAGACCAAAAATGAATGGCTATAAAAAAATTAGTAAAAGCTGCTTGCTCATTATCTACTTGAGATGGTATTTAAGTTTAATTTGTTTAAAGCTGTTTGTCATTATGGCTAAAATTCGTTTGATTTTATATATATGTTAACAAATGCATGTTATTTATTTTTAGAATCTTTAGAATTCAGTTGTAAATTTATCAAATTGGTTCGATCTCACGAAAGTTGGTTTTTTTCTATTTGAACGTCAAGGAATAAACCATTCAATAATGAGAAAGATATGTTCAACAAGCGCACCTAATATTTTACCTAAAAAATTACAAGTTGGGCAGTACTTGAATAAAAACAATCCGCTTGCTCCTTCAGAAACATATTCTAACATTGACCAAGCCAAGAAATAATAGGCTCAAGTTTTCGAGTTGACTGACATTACATAAATAGTCGCGAATAATTAATAATACTTTGAATAAAAAACGAATAAAAACCCGAATAAAACGAATAAAAACCCGAACAAAACGAACAATTCGAACAAGAATTTGTATTACGAATATATAGGAGTTCTCGATAATTTTTTAAACGTTTTGCATTTCGTTATAATTTTCCGCAAAAATTATAATGAATTTTTAAAAACATATGAAACTCGTTGAAACGCAATTAGTAATTTTGACATGACGATTTTAAATGCAATTTTCTTATGCATTCAATGGATCCATTGAAACGAGGTTGATGATGAGCATTGATTATTTGCTCGATAGTAGAGGCTTGAGTGATTTTTTCTTTTATATCAGCAGGATATGGGGAATAGATTTTCATTTCTTGAAGTTTTTCTACTTACCCTATTACTATTACTATTACTATAGAAAATTATGGTACGGTAACTCCGTATACTTTGTAACATTTATTAGTATTAGTATAGATTCTTTAATAAAGTACTTTTCACCCGATAAAATGTATGGAAAAAATAGTTGGTAAAGACATCAATAAATTGCGTTGTGCCAGTTTATTCCTATTCTTTTTATGTGTTAATCAATCATCGACCACTATCTGAAAGAATGATATTTGAACATGAAAACTGACTCGCTATTGAACTATCAGTGCAGTAGTAGTATTAAACTTATATTGATATTTATCTTTGACATTAATGTTTGCATGACTGAGCGCAAAAGTAAGATTTATTTATTATCTTAGTTCTCGCAAAGTCCATTCAAGAAGAGAACAAATAAACTATGTTCTTTATGAAGATGAACTTATCGGGAAGGGTCCCAAGTATGGTCTTTAATGGAATTAAGAGATCGAAGGGCATCTGAAAATTATAATACTGGTGAACAGAATAAAAATAATGTGACTATTTAATATTTGATAGATATTAAATTAAAAATTTCACGGTTCCTGAGCACGCAAAATTTAAATGTGATGGTAGCTTTGAATTGATAAAGAATTCTATCGAAAACAACTGTAGGTTGTGTGGATCACATTGTTAATGTTGTAAAAAGTCTAGGCCGCCAGATTAAATAAATCCAAATACAATGAAAGTGGAAAAGGCTTTCAATATTTTGATATTAAAACTAGCTTAGAGGGTTATCTTTAAAAGTTAAATGGTATTCAAAAGTTTTATCATTTTCTGATGTTGTAAAAGCTCAAGATGTATCCTTTCCCCTGTAAAAAATGACACCCAGAATATTTCCATTATATCTCCGTGATCATGTTTATCACTCCGTAAATCTTCAGTTTATTTCATAATAATAATAAGAGCAGTACAATTAAGAATAAGAAGTTTGATCGACAAACACTCTATTGGTTTTTTTGGAAACAATTTATTTTTTAACAATGACAAGTTGTTGTTTGGTACCTTCCTGAAGACGTGTTAATAACTGACCAGAGGTACTTTTTTTTAATTTGTAAATATTTTAATTGAAATCAAAACGCGGAGCAGATCTTGCTAGGTAATTATAAGATCCTCATCAAGATGGTGAATAATTGGCATTTGCTTTTCGTAATCAGTAGTAATATTAATATTATTATAAATATATAATCACATGTCAAGGCAGCACACCGTTGAAAAAGAAACATTTCGAGTATACAAGGACAAGGTTTGATTACCAGATATGTCGAGGGTAAGATATGTCAGGTTTAAGATACAAGGACAAGGTTTGATTACCAAATATGTCTAGGGTAAGATATGTGAGGGTTAAGGTATGGACTTAGGGTCATACCTTAACCTTGTCATATCTTATCCCCGACATATCTTACCCAGGCGTTAAAGTACGCACACTGTCTTGGACACTACAGTCATTCTCACGTTCCTCATTTACACAAGGCTAATCTCACCGAGATACTCTCAAAGGGATAGGACGATGCAAACAGAGTTCCATTCATCGACCAATAGTCAACGATGTTTTCACTAATCTTCCCCAAACCAGAGAAGGCTCTTTAATTTTCATTTGACCAATATTGGTGTGCCTAAATTCTGGGAAAATCCAAAACAGCAACCCGTTGCAGACACTGACTTTATTCTAGAGGGGTATAACACAAAGCAATCATCACACAAATGCAGATCTTCATCAGTGATCAATGCCCATACGGCAACAATCAAGCCTGGTCCGAGGGGAAAATAAGGGAAAGTTTTTGTTGACTTTATGAAAAAACCTTCAAACAATTGGGGAGCCTTCACTTGTAGTAAAAATTTTATGCAAGGATGGAGGCGGTACCATTGTTTGTGGTAAGGAAAATTTAATTAAATCTGACACCTGTGATCAACATCAGATTTATTATTGGGAAGGAAAACCCTCCCTATTTATTTATTCTTGTGAACTACTGGTAGACATGCATTATTAAAAAAATTTATTTTGGTATTATTACTACTTGGGTGATGCAATTGTTTGTTATATCAACAACATCAAATGTATTGAATAATTATCATGAATATTTAATGGATGCAGATATTCACAGAAGGAAAGGATTAAATAACAACAAAAAAGCTAATTTTGTTTTTTTATCAACCAAAATATATAATTAATTAGATTTAAAGATTATTATCATTCCACTTTTTTATGATATATTAATTATGATATATTCTTGTAAGATCTGGCGGTGTACGATCAGAAAGAATTGTTACGCGGCCATATTCTTAGAAAACAGGTAGAAAATTCAACATCAAAAATTCTAGTTAAATTTTTTTTAAAAAAAGAATATAGATTTGATTGACAAACGCGTCATTAATTATTTATTATTGGCACTTGGTGTTGTACAGTTTTTTTTGTTGACACGATTGATTTTTTTTTTCTTGGAAAAAAACAATTTATTTTTTGACAGAGTCCAAGATGACAAAACGTGAGTCTCCTAAAGAAGACGTGTAAATGACAGAGGTACTATTTTTTATTTGTATTGATATATATATTTAGTTTATAAATATTTTAATCGGAATCAAAACACGGAACAAATCTTGCTGGGTAATTATAAGATCCTTATCGACAACGAACGTTTGGCATTTTGTTTTTCGTAATCATTAATATTAATATTATTATAACCACAAGATGTCAAGGCAGCACACCGTTGAAAAAAAGACATTTTGAGTATGTGACGTTTAATTACAAGAAAATAGCAGGCGTTGAAGCACGCACGTTACCTTGAACACATTACAATCATTCTCTCATCTTCTTCGTGTACACAAGGCTAATCTGACCACGCTGCCCCCGATGATACAATGTTGCAACTGAATTCCAGGGGGGCCCAAGGCCCTGGAGACTGCATCAATCGTCAATGACACTTTCACTAATCTTCCCTCGCAGCACCCAGACCAGAGATGGCCGCTGGCATGTTGGATGAAAAGTTACCTGCAACGATCTTACCTCTGGGTAAGGCTGGCACTGTGACCAAGTTGCAACTCTGCAGATGAATTGTAATATTAGGTACGCATAAACATCCAGATCATCAAAGCAACGAGAATCTGCAACTTGTTCCAAGCTCAGGAGGTCGCAATTCAGAGCAGGGTTGGTGGCCCTGAGATTGCATTTGGGCCCTGATGTTAAGAGAAAGTTGTAAAATAGTGTTTGTTTTGTATAATATAAATATATTATCCATAGATAGATACAAGTATAATCACTTTTCTTTACGTTTCTTGATATTCCTACAATCTTTACAAAAGGGATGGCTATACCAATTTGAGATCCTAATCTTGTTTGTATTATCTGACAAGCTTGCCTTTTCTATATTTTAATAAAAATTTTTGTGCGACCAAATTTTATCTGCTTGGTATTTTGTAATTTTGTGAATAAACAGTTATTTTTAATTATACAAGTATAATTAATTATATTAAGAATTAAAGAATCATTCGTTAATTAATTAGTTGTAACATGGAACTATTTGTTATGGGGAAATATCTACCCAATAAATGTGATAAAAACAAATATTGCTTATGATTGTAGATAATGGTTTTTGTGCTAGCATCTTCTGGTAATTTGGAATTGAATTACATATTTTTTAAGGAGAAAAAATTTATTATAGTATGTTTGGATGAACTTTTTTATTTTTTGTTGGTTTTTTTTTTTGACAAATTAAGAAAACATCAATCAAAATTTTAAATAACCATTTAACGTGATTTGAAATATTCTAATAGTACATTTCTAGCTTCAGAATCTTCACCATAGTCTTTGACTACGACACATGAACATCCAACGACTTTACGAGGATTGCCCTCACGATCAATCTTACAAAGACCCGCCCATTCACCAAGTTTTTTAGCATCACTAACTTTGATCAGTTGAATAGAATGCTCGGAACATAAAGCCTCAACCAATTTGATGTACTCTTTTTCAGTACAAGTTTCCACTAACACACACAAGAAGGCTTGTCGTCTAAAGATTGCATTACAAATAAATATAAATACATGTATATATATATATAGAACACACGTGAAACATATCTATCTATTTATTTATTTACCTATCTAAGGCCTTAACGCATTCTCTGAGACCACGGGCTAAACCATCAACCACAAGGGATCTTTTCAAAACATCTTGAAGCGCTTCTTCGATAGTCTAATTAAATTATTATTATTATTATTATTATTTTGAAACCAAATCAATCAATAACCACATTTTTTTTTATCATCATAATTACCAATTGACCTTTGATGGGAGTATCAGAAGTAACATGAACTTCTTCTTCTTCTTCTTCTACATTTTCATTAGTAGTTTCAGTTACTTCAACATCATCTCGATCTTCATCCGATGGAGGCATATTTTTTTTAATTGATTTTTTGTAAAGATGTCCTCACTTTTTTTTTTTTTATTAATCAATAATTATTATAAATTTTTTTAAAACAATAATAATAATAATAATAATTATTATTATTATTGTTATTATTATGAAATTAAAAACACGCATACATACATGATGTTGTTACTTTCACCTCTAGGCGATAAAAAAAAATTTTTTTATAAAAATAAATTAACGAATGCAAAAAAACAAAATTTTTCGAAAAAAAAAATTATCTGATGTTCAATCATCATCATCACTGATATATATTGCACATGTAACACGAAATTTATTATTTTTATCTGTAAACATGAAATTTTTATCAAGTATTTTATTATTTCGTCAAGCTATATTATTACAACCATCACCAGCAGCAGCACCGCAACAATTATTGTTAACGAAAACAAATCTAAATTTAACAACATTGACAACATCGTTTAATATATTGAATAGATTATGGAGAAAAATTCAACAAAAAACTGGTTTTGCAGTTGGTCTGGTTGAAATATTTGGGCCAATAGTATTGGCGGTTCCAAAGAAAAAAACCTCACATTCGAAAAAAAGAATGAGGTCAGCAAACAAAGGATTAAAAGATAAAGTCAATGTTATTCAATGTCCTGGTTGTGGTAGAAAAAATTTAATACATCATCTATGTTTTCATTGTTATTGTGATTTTAGAAAGAGAGAAAAAGGTCTCAGAAGTTTCAATTAGATCAATTTAATTAAAAAATTAGTCATGTGTGTGCAATAAAAAAAAATCAATTTTTGTATAAATTCATTCACAAACTTTATTTTTTTTTTAAAAGAACCAAAAATGCTATATTTATTATATTTCCAATACCAAACATAATCAATCATATGAAATACATTAGCTGTAAAAAAAAATTTGTTTATAATCATATAAACAATAGTAATAATGCTAACAATAAAATAATAAATATACAAACGAATTCAATTTACCTTTTGTAATTCAGGTCTTACAGCATCAAATGTCGAACCTATTCCTTCATCGGATGATTCTGTATCGGTCCATTTTCCACGAGAATGATAACGAGCACGACTACATACTAAATGAGCATAATAAACTGGTGGAACCTACAAAAAAAAAATTTTTTTATCATCATCATGGCTATTTATTTAAAAAAAAATAATTATATCACCATTGTAACAAACATACCAATGAAACTACACGTGTACATCTTGCGAACAAATAGCATAGATTATAAGATAGCGTTTGGATTCTATGTATATATATATATATATATATTAATCATTAAAGTAATTAATATTCATTGATTTATAAGATCACATTTTAAAACTCACTGATCAGCTCTAAGATCATTCTCATTATACAATACATGATAATGTGTAGGTCGAGATGTTCCTTGCAATCCTGGATGACTTTGCAAATCTATTTAAAAATGAAAATTAATCTTCAAATGAAAATAAAAAAAAAATAAAAAATATTAAAATTCAGTTTAAACTTACAAAAATCAAATTCAATCGGATTGGTTATTTCATGCTCCACAACAGTTCCTGGAAGACAATTACCTGTATGGTCAGATTCTTTATTGGTTGTTGGGAAGAAGCGGGCATGGTGACGTTTCTGAACTACTATGAACGTAATCTTTGGTGCGTAATTAATATCAAGAGCTTGACAAGCAGCTAATCATTATTATTGTATCAAATATATATAAGCACACATAAATATAATATTAAACAGATTTCTAATATAATTAATTAATTTCAAAATTATTATAAGTGACAATGACGATGACGATGACGACAATGATGATGATGATGATGATGATGATGAACCTCTAACAGCGTTTACTTCTCCACTAAGAACACTAGCAAATTGACCTTCAGATACACCGTCCCGATAAAATAATATTCTTTCAGGTTTTCTTCCACAAGTTTGATAAAACAATTTTAACAATTCTTTTACCATGCTTGTCAAATCAGCAATAATCTCTTCCCTTCCATGTTGTACTCGGATGGAAGCAGCATATCTTGATGCCTTTGCATCCATTGATGCGCACAAAGCAGCTATTGATGGCTTATTCTGTGAGCCTGTTATTTGAGACTTTTTTTTTAAAAAAAGCCACGGTGATGATGATGATGATGATGATGATGATAATGATAATAAATTTAAAAATAACGCAAATACCAGGAGGTGGATGTGTAACGTCTGCACCCATCAAAATTGTTGGTCGTTCAGATATGAATGGGATCTCTGCAGGGTTTAAGAAAGAATTCATTCCTCCAAGTTTAACATTAATTTTTAGACAAACGTTAGCACAATATTGTTTCTTTGGTGCTAGCATGTTTTTGCTTTGTATACACTGTGTAGCAACTCCGATTTCGGTATCACAAACACGTTTTATTTCAGCGTATAGACCAATTCCAGTATTTGGAAGCACACATAGAATTAATTGTGGTTGTGCTTTGGCTGCATTTCCAGCACGAAGCCATGCTTGTTTCAATATAGCCTCTATATCACCTTGGGCATTTGCATGTATTACTGGCGGAGTCCTATTTGGAATATTCTGATGTGTGTGTAAAATAAAACAAATATAAAATTAAAGTGATAAATTTTAAACTAGAAGGAGGAAAGAAGGAGGAAAACTTATAAGGCTAATAAATAATAGTAAAGCAATCAATGTATGGGTAAAATGATATTATGATAATGTATATGCGTATATGTCAAAAGCATACCATTCCTGAGTCTTGACAAGTCGAGACAAATTCCCGATTAAACGATGCTATTGCTTGATCTGGAAGCTCACGATCTGATCCAAATACAACGATGGACCAAGAACCTAATGTGGAACCGACAGCAACTTTTTTATCTTTTAAATTCCAGACACCTTCTTTGGGTCTAACATTAGGATCTTTAGATGAGGGATTAAATTGAAGTGTTGGGGTTGGTAATATTCGAGCAGGAACCTTAAAACAATCATGATTATTTATAACTAATTTAAATAATTATATTTTCTATATTTATTTTATGACAATAGATATAAATAGACAGATAGTCAAAACATACCGCCCCCATCTCATTCGAGACTCTTATACCAAATTGTTGTAGATATTCATTATCGCGATAATTGAGTACATCGTATCCATTTTTTATTTTATTTGCTTTGATATTTGGTGATACACAAGTTAATCTAATCATGTCGGCATTTTGTTTATCATTTAATTTACGAGTGTATCTTTGACCCTAGTTCAGCATAATGGGAAAAATTTGATTATTATATAAAATTTTTCTATTTATTATAACATGAAAAATCAGAGTTAAATTTTTTAAAAAAAAAAAAAAATAATAATTACTTCTACAATTTCACAAACTTCTATTGGAAAAAATATATTCCTTTTGACGACAACACACGGAAGATGAGGATAATTTAGACGACGCCTATAGGTTGTAGCAAAATAAGAAGCAACATTAATTTGACCAGTTTCATTGACAAACATAGTATCACTTGCTGGGGTTAAAGTAATTCCTATTATTCTAAATGTTCTTCTGGCAGTAGCTTCACCCCGATGTATTACACGTATTTTAAGCCCTTTAAGAAATCTTTCAAGCTTATGATAATCTCTATCCATAACACCTCTTCTAAGATCATCTGGATCACGACGTCCCAGTATTTTAGCAACCGTTACTATTAGCGAACCAGATTCATAAAATGCTGTTGCACTTAAATTAATGTTGACATACATTTGACCTAGTAATATAATATTTATTTATTATTTAAGTTGTAAAAAATAATAAGCACATATATATATATATTTCTCTCGTAGTAATATGAATGATTTCTTATTTTATTTACCTTGACCTGGTCTAGCTGACTGATAATAACCTTGCCATGCCTCTAAACCTCCAAAAAGAGGACCAGCTTCTTTAGGTGTGTAAATCGATCGACCTACCGTGGAATAATTCATTGACGGTTGATGCCTGATAAGAACATCAAGGGCCATGATTGCTACAAAAATAACAAACAGAAGAATGTGTTTTTATTTGTTTATTTTGTAGCAATCATTATTTTTTATTTTATTATTACCTTTCAAAACATTGGATGTAAGTCTAGATCTTCTTCCAAGATAGCTATAAAGCTCATTGATGTTTATTTCACCGACTTTTTTTATACTGACTTTAAAAAGCCTAGGAAGACGTCTATTATTGGCGGCGGCAGCAGCACCAGTAGCATCATCGTCATGAATTGTTACCTTATTTGTAAAAAAAAATTATTTTTAAAATTAATGATTACAAAAAGAAAAATAAATGTTATAATTACATCAAAACTAGTAGTTTCACCAGGTGGTAAAGGCAAAAGCCTTGGAGCAAAGACATTTTTACGACCTTTTTTTAAAAGATATTAATAGAAAATTTCTTATATGTATATATGTATGTATATATATATATGTGTGTGTGTGTGTGTGTAAGTAAATCGCAAATTTACCATCGAAAACTGGTCTTATTCCACACAAGATTCCTGTTCTATTTAATTCTACAAATTCTTTATATACTTTTCTATTTAAAGCAGGAGGTACGCTTGGTGTGATTGTGATGTCATAGTGTATAATATCTGCTTCAGGCAAAGAAGTCATTTTAAAAAAATTTGTATAGACTCTAATGGCTCGTCCTTCACTACCAAAATTTGGTCTTTCTACAAAATCAGTTAGTACTGTTGTCATTATGTAAATTTTACTTGATTTTTATTTTTATTTTTTTTGGTTTTTTATTTATTTTTATTAAAGCAGATTTGATAAATTTATAATGAGATAATCGATAATCATAACAACGTTTTATAACACGTGAGCGATATAATTTATAGAAATTTAAGGGGTCCCCAGAACTAAATACATAAAAAGTAAGCTCTTTAGATTTTCTTTTTTGATGAAATTTGGGCAAAACGTCAACTTTTTGATAATTCTAGTTTGTCACCAAGTTCTATTAGTCAGCATACAAAAATACATTTCATCGATCTTTGGATTTTGATACTTTTTTGGCTTCTCACGATTTCGAAGCAATAGCCACTGCATACACTCGCTCAAATCTGATTTCCTTTAAAGAAAGTTGGGATGAGACAAAGTCGTCCAAGTTTGCTTTATTTTTAAATGTCAATAATTTCTTTTGAGTTCAAAACAACCGAATAGTTTTAACTTGGGACTTATTGCTCGTGTCGATTTTTCAGTGGGAAAGAGCGAAAGAAACTAGTAAGATTTTTTTTTTTAATTTGTTAATGTCAAGTTCTTTTGATTCCATAATAATTGAGCGAGTGCAAGATTCTTTAATTGCAGATTATTAGTTCATTTCTACCAAGAACAGACAACGTCGTGAATCATCGAGTAACATCTTTCTCCTCCTTGGAGTCGTTACTATACTTTTTGCAATTGTTGCAAATATTCACCATAGATAATTGTTATCCCTTTGAACTTTTCAGATTGACAAAAGTTGAGGTTATTTATTATATCGCTAGTTAATGTTTTAATATTTCATTTTCTATGTACAGAGTCATTGTGATGTCGCCTCATTTGTTGTCTTCAAACAGAAATTCATTTTATAAATCAACTTTTGTGGAATTTGATCAATAACTTTTCATGATATGTCCGCCTGATAAGAAAAGACTAATTTTGGTGACAATATACTTGTTATATACATATAAACAGCATACATATATATATACATGATAATTATATATATATATATATAAAGGTTTCAAAGCTACGCAGATTTCCGATTTTTACATTTATAAAGAAAATAAATAAATATAACTTTGGAATTGTTTTTTATTATTAAAATTGAAATTGATTATTGCAAAGCACCGATTAGCCAAAGTTCATTTATCGAACTTTGTTTGGAAAATTGCATTGTGATCAGATTTTTTATCCTTGTTATCTATCTATTATCAATCACTTGATAAGATTTAAAATTAAACCGGGCGGGGACTAACCCGCACGGAATTTATTTTACTCGAAAAATAGTTGAGGAAAATAAATTTAAATTTAAAAATAAAATAAATAAATATATTGGTTATCCTGATTTTTTTCATCATGTAAATAAATAAGCATTGTGATTTTTTTGCTTACGTATAATAAATATATTTTTAATAAATAAACAAACGCGATTTGATTACCAGATTACCAATCAAATATTATTAATTTAATATTACTAATTATTTATAGGAAACACGATTTTCTTGGGTCATTGTGCGAAGTTTTTTAAAAGTTTGTTTAAAATATAAATAAAGAAATCCATTGATTAAAGAATATTCTTTTTTTATTTCTAATAACAGATGCCCAGAGATTCGTTCCCTTACCAAGAATATAGCTGCGGTACTTTATTTCGCCATTTTTCGGCAGAATTATTCCCGAATTTCCCGATAATTCCATAAAGAACTTCCATATACTAATTTAGCAAAAAAATGGTTTATAAATTAACAGATCGTTGTAATCATTATCCCATTAGTATCATACGTCACACTTTATTATACCAGCAATTTCTAATTTGCTTATTAATTTAAATTGACTAACAAATTTAAAAATATAAATAGAGCGGTTTTCGATCAAATGTAAAAAAAAAAAAAACAAATTTTTTTAAAAAACAAAATTTTAAAAATACATTGAAATAATAATAATAATAATGCAACCAACAAACACTTCAAATAATTCTTCGTCAGATATTGTTAGTAGTAATCATTTACTTATTAATAATCCAGTACATCCAATAATCAAGCTTCCGTTTCCACCAAAGATTGATCCTCTAGATCTTATTCCAGTTAAGCCTTCATCACCACAAGCAACACAATCTAATTTTAAGCCAACAAGGTCACCGAACGCCTTTATAATTTATCGTAAAGCTTTCGTTAAAGCTGCACGCGAAGAAGGACAATGTTTACCAATGACAGTGATATCATCGATGGCATCATCTTCATGGGAGCAAGAGCCAGATGAGGTCAAAGCAGAATATAAAAGAATAGCAAAGGCTGCTTATTTAAAAAGAAAGGAGTTGTATCCTAAAGAAAGAAAAAGAAGAAGAAAAGAAAGATGGAACATCGTTTCATTTAATGCACCAACTAATAATAATAATACTATTAACGATGATAATAATACTATTAACGATAATAATAATACTATTAACGATAATAATAATAATACTACTAACGATAATAATAATACTATCAACGATAATAATGATATTATCATTAGTGATAATACTTTAATTTCACCTCCACCGCTATCTTCTACTTCTTCTTCGGTATTTTCTTCTCCGATTGCACCAAACTCTTCAGAATCTTTAGAATATAGTCCACAAATTGATTCAAATAGTAATTTTATAAGTAATCCATACGGAAGTAATAGTTATGATCCGTTATTATTAACACCAGAATTTTCAGAACCTTCAAATTTTGAAAATATAAATTTTAATAATTTTAATCAACCCGAAATATTTAACCTGAGCGATTGGTTTGGATACGATGGACAAATACAAAAACAAACAGCAGACAACGGCATCAATAATGAAATTTATAAAAACATTTATTATGGTTATAATAATAACAATCTTTATTTTTAATCATTTTTATTTTTTATTAATTATTTTATTTTTTTTTAAATTACTTTTTATTATTTTAAATTATTTTTATTATATATGATGTAAATATTTTTAAATATTTTTTAAATTTATGTAAGTAAATATATATCTATATACATTATGTTTTTTTTTTATATAGGAGAAAAAAAATTCCCTCGATTTAAAATATCAATAAACATTTTTCTAGAAATAAAAATCATAAAATCATACGTCATCAGTTTTTTTTTTTTTTTTTTTTTTTTTTTTATTACAATTATCATGATCATGATTGTTTGTTTATATTAATTATTATATTAATATTTATTATTGTATTCAAACTAATTCCGCCCGCCATCTGGCTTATCTAATCCCGATTTCCGAATGTCGTCCAAAAATAGTGATGATGAGGGGAAGGGAGAAATAATCCTTCCGCAAGGCTTTTTTAAGCAATTAATATATTATTAATTAATATTATTATTAATTAATTAATATTATTATTATTAAATATTTATAATTCGGCCGAAGTGTATGTTACACGTATCAAAATTTTTTAGATTAACCTTTTTGATACGCATCGGTTGAAATTATTAAACACTTGGATTGTTTCTTCGTTTAACAAATGCATCAATCGAGAGTGTCTTTTCGTCTAGGGAGTATTTTTGGGGGGTTTATTATCCTAAAAAAGTAAATCAACACAAATGTGAATATCATTTAATATTAATTCCATTTAGCATAATTCGATTCATCCCATAGATTACATCATCACTATTTTACTATTCTCCCCGAACCATTATTAATATCTATCTATCTTCTAGTCGTTGAAATTCACATTCATTTGGCTCATAGTTGAATACTTATAAATAATAACGGTTGACTAACCTATTATATATTTTATATTACCTTTACATATTAATATATGGGAGATTTTTCAATGTGAAAAAACCAATTTGAGTTAATGCTACCACTCCACTTGGAATGTTTTTGATACCTGGATAGTATTATGTTTTTTTTTTGGACAGATTGTTATTTTGAGAGCGGGTTTTTTTCCTGTAAATTTTGTGCGTCAATACAATTACAACTATGAATTATTTTGAAAAACTCCTTTTTTTTATTATATTGATAGAAATAGAAATGTAGAGAAAACAGAAAAAATGAATAAATAATTTTTTTAATTTGATCTAAATTAAATTCAGCTAAATCGTGATCAAATTTTTTTTAAACATAAGCAAGCTCTGGCGGTTTCAGATCGAATGATATGTCTAACCCAAAGAAAATAACCGCTCACTTGTATAGTTGATGTCATGTTAATTAAACCTTGCAACCGAGCAAAGGATATACGTAACACCGGTTGCTTGGATGGCTTAAAACTAGTGTGATAAGTCCAAGATTAAATAGGAAACCTATTCTTATTTTTCTTGAAAGTGCTCAACACCGTAAAGTGGAAGCAGATACTGCTTACCAGTCAGTAATAGACTATCGACATAACTTATTATGGGTCTGTACGGACACTTTTTATTGCCTTAAATGGAAAGATCATCTTAAAAATAAAAATATTCGGAGAACTTTGGCCGTTTTAAGGGTGTAGCCTCTGATATGATTGATTGAGGCCCTATTTCAAAATAGCTCGTTACCGAGGGATGGTTAATTCAATGACAAAAGTTGATAAGTTTAAATGCAACAATGCTGTTGATTGTATTTGTACAATAGAACTTTTCTTTAATGAAACCCATTGATCCAAATGATTGTTGTTATCATCACTTGTCAATTGCATATTATTGAGCAAGCATTCCTATAAATTTTCTTTAGTATTCGCGTGATACGGAAACATGATTTCCGCCTTAAAGATATACATAATAATAAACATAAACATAGATATCAGGTCATATTTTTTTATTGACCTATTACTATGATCATGTAAGTATATGGTCATAGGATTTGGTCATAGGTTTGTCATAAATTTATTGACCCAATAAATTTACAAAATACATCTTTTTTTATATTGTCTTCTTTTACACTTTCAGAAATTCAATACCAAAAAAATTTAATCTTTCGCTTTTTTGAATATTAAAAATTTTTTCTCTTGGAGAAAACCTTTAATATATAATTTTGATTAGTGTCAATGATATCAATCATCAAAATTCTTTTTGGTCATTAGTTGTGAGACCATTACTAACATTACACACTAACACTAATACGGAATTTGTGATTTTTTCCGAAATTCAAAAGCGATTATTATTACACGTTAGCTATTTTAATATCAATTACATATTTAAATAATAAACAAATATATATTTTTTTTTTGACTAGAAGTTTCTAAAATTATTTTTGTGTGGCTCATGTTCTTTAAAAGGATGCCCAGGAAACGATTTTTGTATATATTTAAAAACATCTCATGATACACTATACTTCCAGAATCATAATAACGATTGCGTGACACGATTTTTGATGATATGCGTATGTGCATGTGATAGATAACTCTGAATATGGTAAACACTTTCCGTTTTTAGACATAATATTCCAATGCGAGTGAGCATGCAAGATTCGTGATACCTTTGAGCATTAAAACAATGTTTCAAATACTCAAATATTTATTGGTGATTAAGACAGCGGAATATATTTAGTGAATGGTTAAATATTTTATCAGATTTTATTAATAGAACCATTGATTAAATAATTAATTAAATTTATTGGCCATGTTTCATAATTTTATTTTTAGAAATTGGTTGGAAAATCCGATATCATTTATCTAAAGATATTCCACTCAGATATGATTCTAATGAAAACGAATTTATTTTTTTACTAATATTATTAATCACTATTATTATTAAACATAAACAAACAAATAAATAAAAATGGATTTTTTAGCATGGAAAAATATTTTCGGAAAAGGCATGGTTGATTTCTTGGCAATAATGAGTCAATCCCCCAAAATTGTTTTTTTTTTTTTTTTAGTGACAAAAAGTTCTTTTTTATATTTTTGGAAAAGCATGGTTTGTTTAATAATAACATTTTAATTGATGGGAAAGTATTTTTTTTTTTTTTACATTTTCAAAAAGGCATGGGTTGTTTAATCAAAATTATTCTCTTTTACATTTTCAACAAGCTTGGTTGATTCCTTTAACAATAATGAATTATTTCCAAATTGTTACTCTATAATTCAGACGCAGCAATCAATTGTTTAAAATACTTAAAATACTTGAATAAATGATCGACTAATCGAATTTCCAAATTTAGTGGCACAATAAGTCAGACGCAGCAATCAATTGTTTAAAGTACCTTATATATAATATAAATAACCGACCGACTTATTATGCCTTTTTTTAGTAGCAGGAAAGAATATTTACATTTTCAAAAAAAAACCCCCTTGGTTGATTCCTTTAACAATAATGAATTGTTACGTGGCAGGTAAAGTATTTTTACGCAGCAATCAATTCTTTAAAGTGCTTGCTTTGATAATATAAATAAATGATCGAGTTTTACATATGTATTGTGCCTTTTTTTAGTAACGGGAAAGAATCTTCTTTATGTTCCCAAATGAGTTAATTACAAATTCAATGGCGGAGAAAATATTTTCAAATTACACGTGTAAACTCAATTAGTTAGACGCAGCAATCAATTGTAGCGGAAAGAAACCTTTACATTCTCAATCAAAAAAAAAAAAAAAACTTGGTTACAAATAATGAATTGTTACGTGGCAGGAAAAGTATTTTACGCATGTAAACTCAAATAAGTTAGACGCAGCAATCAATTGTTTAAAGTACTATATGATAATATAAATAAATGGCCGACTTACTGTGCCTTTTCAGTAGGAAAAAATCTTTACATTTTTTTAAACAATAATTAATTAATTCCAAATTGTTACGTGGCAGGGAAAGTATCTTACATACATAAATCAGACGCAGCAATCAATTGTTTTTAAAGTACTGCTTGATAATATAAAAATAAATGATCGACCTATCGAGTTTTACATATGTATTGTGCCTTTTTTTAGTAGCAGGAAAGAATTCTTCTTTATGTTCCAAATCAAATTTAATGGCGGAGAAAATATTTTCATGAGTCAAACGCAGCAATCAATTGTTTAAAGTATTTGATGCCTTTTTTAGTAGCAGGAAAGAATATTTACATTCTAGAAAAAAAAGGCTTGGTTAATTCCTTTAACAATAATGAATTGTTACGTGGCGGGAAAAGTATTTTTACGCATGTAAACTCAATAATTCAGACGCAGCAATCAATTGTCAAAAATCTGTTATACCAAGAAATCCATTATATTAAAGAATTTTATTATTGGACTCAATCAAGATTTTTAATTAGCTCCGTCAATTCAAGGTATGCTGTGTATATTAACATTAATTTGAGCTGGGTTGGAGGTGATCAGGTTGTAATGAGAATTGATGTAAATTTGAATTGTTTGAATTGAATAAAACACGATTGATAAAAAAAAATTTTTTTTTTTGAAATTTATGAATTTATTGAAAATATACGTATTTTAAATTTGAAGAGTTGAATTGAGAGAGTGTGTGTGTGTGTGTGTATGTGAGCTTTGAATGCAATTGATATTGTCGTAGCCAAGGTAATAATTAGATGCACGCATATAAGAATTTCTAAAAAAAAAAAAAAAGGGAAGACAACCGAATAAAAGGAACTTTATAGAAGCCTTTAAACTTTGTTCTATTTATTTACAGTTAATCCAAGCTTTCTAGGTACAAGAAAGAGGCAGTAACCGAGAACTAAAGTAAATTTGTAAGTTGATTAATTGAAAGAAAATACCGAGTTATTATTATCGGGAGCTGTTTGCAATCAATTGACAAGAGCGGCCCAAAAGTTAATCCATTATCAAAAAGCAACCTTGCAACATCGCCATTTTACAAGAATCAGAAAACTGTAAAAATTTATTACTCCATAATTTAGCTTTAAGAAATGAAATAAAAATAGAATAAAAAGATAAATTAAAATAATTATAACGAATAAACTTATAATATGGTCATTCATCATCTTTTAGTGGATAATAATGAAATCTTTATTTATCTTTGCTTAATATTTTAGAGAAAACGAACTATCCTTACTTGCATAACTTTTTAAGCTTTTTGATTTAGCAACCTCTTTCATCTAATATTCTACTTTTATGATGTGCGAATCACTACCACCACTGCTACTGTTGTTATCATGATTTTATATTTGAACTTTTTTTCAGCAAATCTTGAAAGACTACAATAGTTGGTCTTTTTGATGGATCCGCATCCTAACGCTTCTCCATCATTTGCACATAGCCATAAGGCATTCCTGGTAATATTGGTGGTCGTAAACCTTCTTTACATATATCAAGAATTAAAATGATGGTTGTAAGCCCTATCATCAAATGGCGGGTGTCCTTCAAATATTTCCCACATTAACATCCCAACACTATAAATATCTGATTCTTTTTGCCTCTAAGTAGTTCGGGTGCAACATATGATACAATTCCATAGACTTTATTTGATGATTTTTCAACTTTGTTACTTCTTCAAATTGCTCAAAAGGTATCCACTCTAAAATATATCCTGGCAAAGATGATTCTAATTGACATTGTTGAATAAAATCATCAATTATGTTATTTCCAGATGTCCAATTAGTGAAAAGTCTCTGTAATTGTAAACTAACACAACCTTCACAGAATCTATCAGAGTATCTTGTTAATTTACACTCATTGCATCTTTTGCATTATTTAATTCAAAATTATAAATAAACTCTTCTTTACAATATTCCTTTCCATTTCAGAAAGCTCCTGGTTTTTTTTGACTAATGAAAAAAAATAATCTTTCTACTTTCAGAAATAACTATTGCCTTATCATGCATTTCATTATAAGTTTATATATGGATTTCCTTCTTTCTAATGATAATAATTTATTATGTGACATTATATAAAAATAAATTTAACTTGCTAATGACAGTTACTGTATTTCTTTTTTTCTTTGAGAACCAAATAAATAATTCAATGAGATTAATTATTAATTGACAAATAATTATCTACTACTACTACTATATACTACTGTCATCATGGTAGTGTGCGACTTTTTTACGCTAATAAATTATTAATATAAATTTTGAATAAGCATTGCAGCTTTAATATCCATCATCAAACTTTAGTGATTGATTCATCGTGATTCAAACAATAAAGAAGTTTTAGCATTCTTCTTTTTCTTTGTTTAGTATTTTTATCACTTTTAAAACTTCAAAATTAAACTTACAAACACCTGCACCTAAACCTGTCTCATGTACTACGCAACAATTGTTCTGCGTACTAATATTGATCAGCCTGTGTGTGTTTCAAACTCGGGCACTAAAGACAGCTCAAACACATTAATATTGATACTAATTGACAATGAAGTTAACTACGCGTAATAAAAATTAAATTCTAGTAGCAATAGTAAAAGAAAGAATTGATGAATGACGAATTTAATATTTACTATGAATTTATTATTATATGCGCTGATTTTGTTTGAACCCCAAAATTCAGTACGTTATGAATACTTTATACTAGCAAAAACGCATTGGTTTTGAGGCGGGGTCATTGGTTTGACGGGCTGTTGAATAGTAAAATAGTTTTTAGCAGAAAAAATAAATTTTTTAGGGTTAATTATCATTCTACTAACCAGTTTACACATTAAAAATACTTTGTGTTTAACGCCAAGACTAGTGTTGGTCGCCAAAACTATTTTGAAGAGACGAAAGTCAAAACTAAAATTAAAAGTTATATGACAAAACTAAATCAAAAGTCAAAAATCAAAAATCAAAACTAGTTTCGACTTTTGCACAGTTGCAAAAATCTCTAGTTTTGGAAACCAACACTAGTCAAGACATAATAAGATATAAGGTTTGAAAAAAGGCCAAATCGGCTGATATGTTTATCCTTATTTCGTTTCCCAAAGCTAAATTATAATAATGTTTTTGAAATTATAAAAACTTTTTACAGTTTTTTGATTGTTGTTAAGTGGTAATATTGCGAGATGTCGTTTTGGTTAATTAGCAATCACGGCTTAACTTTTGGGCTAATCTTGTCAGTTAATTTCAAACAATCCTATTCTTGTCAATTAACTAGTTTACGAGTTTACTTTGGTTCCCTCTTTCTTCCACCTAGACTAATCTGTGAGCACACCTAGTGGTACCTAGTGTTGTTGTGACGAAATGTTACCAAAGTTGTAAAACTATTACGTCAAATTCGTCGCCATTAAATCAAAAATGACACAAGTAAAATTGCTTTAAAAGCTAATAAAATATAAAAAAAAAACTTATAAATATATATTCCAAGGTCTTTTTTTTATATTTTTCTTGTGCATCACAATCTCTCCTTTGTTTCATCAGTTGTTCCCATGGAGTCAAGTTTTTCTTTTGCTGAATGCAAATTCAGTTCATTTATAACTTGATACATTATCGGGTAGATAAAATCATCGATTAGTGTAAAAATTTTACGCAAAAGCTTTTTATGTAAATAATTATAAAGTTTTTATAACGTCAACGAAAATTTCGTTAAGGATAACTCGTGATCTTTGTTTGAAAAAGCATAACTTCTGGTCTATGCATAGTATAATTAATCGTTAATAAACTTTAAAAAATAAAAATAAAAATAAAAACATTGTCTTTATTTTTCTTTGTTTAAAGCGCTTTGATAAAAGCAACAAGTGTAGTTAGTGCCGTAACGATTGTGGAGCTCTGGTAAAAGCCATGTTTAATGAGCAAGCGAGCAAGTTTGTACTAGCGTTTGTTAACTAGTGTGTGTTAATGAAATATCGTCCAAAGATTAATCAGAAATACTGATGTTATTAAACAAGATACTTGAGCGTTCTTGGAAGCAAACCAAAGCGGGTAATAAATCGATCACAAGTGAACAAAAGGAACTTTATAGAAGCCCTTGAGCTTTGTAAAAGTCCGTCTTTATTTATTTACAGTTATCTGGCACAATTAATGATGTATGTCGAAACTTTTGACTTTAGTCATTGACGTAACTAAAATATTGACTAAAGATAGTTTCTCACCAGGGCTATTTTGACGATTTGACTAAAGTAAAAAGCCTTTGACATAAGTAAAACCACTTGACGTAAGTAAAAACACTTGACGTAAGTAAAAACGCTTGATACAGGCAAACAATAATGATAATGATAAAATAAGTTTATCAAAAGTCCCAAATTATGTAAAAGTGTGTGTCCCGGGGATTATATCATTGTATGCATATTACAATGATGTAAGAAGGATAATTATCAAGGGAGAAGTTTTACTTAATTAAACTAGTTATTTTTTTCGTATATATTTTTTTTTTTTCAAAATAAAAATGCCTCCTCTTCTTTTTTATAAATTAAAATTATTCTTTTATTATTACATCTCATAAAATCAAATTGTCTTTACATACACTAGTTATGTTAAATCGATGTTTTTTCGAATGTTGATTTTTGAAGTTAACTACGCGTAATAGTAATACACAATAATATTAATAATGTGCTTGATCTGCCTTTAATGTCCGAGTTTGAAGCAACATAGGTTGTTACTTAGAACGGTACATATTTTGTAAATATTCAAAGAATGCTGAAATTCTTTTATTCTTGAATCACGATAAATCAATCACTAGAGTTTGGTGACAATGAATTTGTTCTTTAAATAATGCAAGTTTCACTTTTCAATTTACATCCTTATCAATTAATCCTGTCAGAGAAAAACTTGAAGGCAATCAAATAAACTATGAAAAATATTGTACGAAAAATTTGTTTGTTACACGCTATTCAGTTCAAAAACAAGCTTTTTAAACCGGGAGGTGACATTGAGTTTCGTGAACACAAAGTAGCGACGATATTCTTTGAACGGTGCTTTGATCGAGTAGTCTAAATTACTGCGAAACATATAAATAAACTCGCTACCCCACTCGTGGACCAAAAACTTGCAAAAAATCGGTGCGTCGGTTTTGCTTTTTGCGTTGCATTCGAATTTGAGACACGTAGTGCCGAAATGGCGTTTTACGATTTGGCTTTACACGTTCAAATGCGAGGGTTGAAGCATATCCTACATTGTTGTTATTCGTTGAGCAAAAAAATTTTTTTTTTGTTTAAAGAGTCGTCACACGAACCCGATGTCATTAATAAAGATTAAAAGGCCAAACCTATTCGAGAAATAGATATATAGTTCGCCTTTCTTGACGGATGTACATAATACACGATCAATGAAAACAATGAAAGGAAGCGGTTAAATATAAATGATTGATTGATTCACGTGTAATGAAAAAAATGATGTAATAAAGAAAATGTAACGTTTAAGATTCGATGCATTTACAAAAACAAAATATTATTTACGGCATTGACACCTGTTTCTCAAGCAGTCTAATCAAAAGATAAATTGTTTAACGACTCACAGGAAGATAAATATCAAAATTTAATATGATTTTGGGTTTTTGGCCATTTTTGCTAAACTTTAATAAACAACAATCCACATAAAAGTTATACCCATATGAAAACTTACAATGTTTTTTATCTTTTCAACCACTCACCAAGTTTATAAAGGTAATATTGGTAAAAAATCTTGGCTTTGAAGTAAAAAGTAATGCTGTTTTTTGAATAAATATAGCTTGACACGGAGAGCCACTGTCAATATGAAAGATGATTTGTTAGAAAGCTATAATGACATAGTTTTATTTTTGATTAATAATAATGTTTGACATTTTTTTTATGAAATATTTTAAAAAATTATTGGTTACACAAGTCGAATTTTCTACAAGAATTATATACAACATTTAGTAAGAAAGCGTAACACGGCAACCTTTGTATTAATTAATTAAAAAAAGGAAAAAAGAAATAATTTAACCTCATTTTTTATTCATTAAAAAACATCAAGTCAAAGTTTAAATTTTTGATTTTTATGCTATGTCGTATCATAAATCATTATCATCAGGAAGAGTGGAATTTGCATATAAAATTTATAATGAAATGTATGGCAATGCAATGGTTAATTCTGATGAAAGAAGTAGAAAAGATTATTTTTTTTCATTGGTCGAAAAAAACAAGGAGCTTTTTGAAAATGAAAAAGAATTTTGTAAAGGAAGGTTTATTTATAATTTTGAATTAAGAAATGCAAGGGATAAAAAGGGAAAACCAAAAGAATGCAACAAGTGTAAATTGACAAGATACTCTGATAGATTCTGTGAAGGTTGCATTAGATTACAATTACAGAGCACTACCTGGACATCTGGAAACAACATAATTGACAATTTTATTCAACAATGTCAAACGAAATCATCTCTGCCTGACTATATTTTAGAATGGATACCTTTTGAGCAATTTGAAAAAGTAAAAAAGTTGACTGAAGGTGGATTTAGTTCAATTTATAAAGCTACATGGACAAGAGGAATGATTGATGATCATGATGAAACTAAAATGGAATTTCATTATTTTGGAAGGCAAGATGTAATATTAAAAAGTTTAAATAATTCAAGTAATCCAGGAAAAGCCTTTTTTAATGAGGTTGGTAGTTTTTATTTAAATCAAAAATAAATAATACTGTATTATATATAATGCTGATTGATTTATATTTATTTTCAGGCAGTGAATTATTGTAAAATTAAAGCATCGCTGATTGTTCAGTGTTATGGTATAACTAAATTCCCAGATAATGGAAATTATGCAATAGTTTTAAATTATTTTCCAGAAGGAAATTTAAGGGGTTATTTGCAAAAACATCATTTAAATTTAACTTTAAAAGACAGAATTGTAATCTTTTATTACTTATGTAATGCATTATATCAAATACATTACAAAAATTTAATTCATTGTGATTTACATAGCGGTAATATATTATTGCAAGGAGGTAATTGTTATATTACAGATTTGGGATTATGTGGACCAGCTGATGAAAATTCACCAAATAAAATCTATGGAATTGTATCATATATTGCACCCGAACTATTTGGAGGCAAAAAGAACACAAAAGAATCAGATATCTATAGTGTTGGGATGTTAATGTGGGAAATATTTGCAGGTCATCCACCGTTTGACAATAGAGCTCATAATCATGACTTAATTTTTGACATATGTGGAGGTTTACGACCACCAATATTATCTGAAATGCCTGATGATTATGTACAAATGATGCAGAGGTGTTGGGATGTGGATCCATCAAAAAGACCAACTAGTATAGAGCTTTATGTTTTTTCTGTAAACAAACGTAAGGAAGTTTTTGATAATAATAATGATAATAATAGTGTTGGAAGTAGCATCAGTAGTAGCAATAATAATAGTAATAATAGTAATAAAAGTAATAGTAAGAATAATAGTTTAATAAAAAGATTATTCAAAATTAAAAATAATGATGGTAGCAGCAGCAGTAGTGGTGGTAGTGATTCGCAACAAGTATACAAATCACATCCATATGCATATCATACAAGTAGAATATTAGATGAAGATATTGCTAAATTTAAAAGCTTAAAAGGTTATGCAAGTAATGATAGTTCGTTAAATAATTTTGATTTTAACTCTCTCTAAAATTTTAACAAAGGTGAATGAAAATTTCATTATTGATTACTATCCGTTGTTTTCTTAATTAATTAATAAACATTAGATTCTAGTAATAATAGTAAAAGAAAGAATTGATGAACGACTAATTTAATTTCTAATATAGATTTTTTTATTCATTATAATTATTTATCTTTTCATTTTATCTTTATTTTATTTCTTAAAGCTAAATTATTCTGAAATAATAAATTTTTTGATTTTTGTTAAATGTTAATATTGTGAGGTTCTGATTATTCCGATTATTTAACAAGTATAGCTTAACTTTGGGCTACTCTTGTCAGTTAATTGTAAACAACTCACAATAATTCGGTGCTTGTCAATTAATTATATCGAATATATTTATATGGTTTTTTGTAAGCTTTATATTTCATTTAGTCTTTAAAGCAATTTTACTTGCGTCAAGTATTCTTGCTTGTGTCATTTTGACTTAATGAATAGTTTTACAATTCTGATAAACATTTCGTCAAAACAAATGGCAACAAGGGAAATATACAATAAAATAACATTATATATGTATATACAAACAATTCAACAAATATTATATATCAGTATCATGTTCACGATCAATAGTAATAATAGCTTCTTGGATGTTTGGCCAGCCAAAAAAAAAAAAAAGGCCAAACAACCAAAACCAGACAAATCACAAATGCCAAACTGATAAAGATTTCGGATAATTTCCTAGTTGTTGCAATTTATCTACTATGCATGTTTAACATATATTTAAATTCTCATTTAAACTTTCTTCAAGTGTATTTTTTTAATTTCTTCAGAAATGACAACAACGACGACAATAACTTACTCTTGTCCAATGGTTGAAACAAAGAATCTATCCGTTAACAGAAGAAAAATCACTGAACACCTACAATTATCTTTACTCGACTAATAATTGTAACAATATTAATTAATATATATGTGCATGTACATACAGTATATATATAATTTTAAAAAAATTAAAAAATGCTAATAAATAAGTAACAACCACAAATATCACTAGATATGAATTGGTTGACCTAATACCAATGGATTGAATTAAGCTTGGCAGAAAAACTAAACAATCTTTCAGAAAAGCAACCAATGATTATGGAGATGATTATCTCAAAATACACGAACAACACAAGAATATACATGGGTTGGTAATTGCCTAATTACCGTAAATACGTAATTCGTAATTGTCGTAATTAATTAGCACTTTCCCTCTTTAAAAACGTAATTACGAAATTAGTTACGGGTGACGAAATTAATTATCGTTTTCTATACAAACTGTCGTTAACCCTATACTGGTTAACAAACATCAAAAACTTTGCTTTATACTAAAGCAAATTATACATGGGATAGTACCGTAAATACGTAATACGTAATTAATTACACTTTTCTTCTCTAAAAACCTAATTACGAAATTAATTACGAATGACGAAACTAATTATGAACAACAACAAATTAATTATTGGAAATATCATAATACAAGTCACTCCCGTTATAACAACACTCTCCGTACAAGCAAAAAATGTCAGTATAACGAGATTGTCATTATAACGGGAGTTCATATAGAAGTCATACGAGAATAAAAATAATTGTCATGTGATTTTATAATTTTTTTTACATGCTTTTATTTATACATTCGCTGGGTCAAATTTGACCAGCATTATACGGAAGTGTTACTAGAATTTTCCATGATGCTGGTCAATTTTGATCCCGGACTAAGCCTATTGTTGTTGTATAACTCAATTTTCCTCCAATTTTTTTTCCAGTTTATATTCACAGTGTTCCAATATCATTAATTTTTTATATCATGTATATCCACAAGGACATGCAGATTAAGGTTTCTGGTCAAAACTAGACAAAAGTAATTTAGGATTTGACTTCACAGGCGAAATTGTCCAAAGTATTTTCGGCTCCTAAAGTGCCCAAAGTATTTTTGGGGCTACTGTATATTTTATTTAAAATAGAGGCAAAATGTAAATACATATTTCATCTGTTTGTTCCAAAAATCCAAACTCCGTGACACAAAAATAGATATCAATCAATCAATCATAATATTGCAGTATTATTATTATCCAGCACTTCTTGTGTAATGGAGAATTAAACCATTATCGCCATCTAATGGCGGAATCACCATTATTAAAAATATTAAGGTGTTACGAAATAAAATAAATAATAATAATAATAATAATAATAAATTTATAAAACAATAAAATAGATTAATACGGAATTAGAAAGCTTCGGCCAACGAATCGGCATTAAATCCTAATTCCGGTAACAATACGGAAGAATGATTTTTTAAATGATTTTTAAAATTTTAATCTTTTAAAGTAAATGCATGTTTTATTTGCTTAATTTGTCTCAACTGTAAAAATTATATTATCGATGAAGCTACAAATAGCCAATATAAATGTTGAAGAGCCAAAACATGGAAAATATTTGAAATGAAATTTTATTAAGTCTAAATATATTATTTTGTGTTTCCACTTGTTTTCATAAAAAAAAAAAGGTATCGGAAAAAAAAATTTTTTTTTGACAAATTATATAATAAAAAATACAAATAAAATTTTAGAGATGGAAAACACTTTAAATGAAAATAAACATCATGACGATACTTCTACTGACAAAAATGATGATGATGAATATTCGAAGGAAAGAAAAGAAATGTATGGGAAATGTCCAACTTGCAATAGATATAATACTGAGTGGGTATGGTGTCAATCATGTGATCCAAAGCTATTGACTGAAGGATGGACGAGTGGCAATGAAACATTAGATGAGTTGATAAAAAGTACACAACTTAAAGCAAGAACTTATCATAATGGTGATCATCTTCAATGGATTCCTTATGATGATTTCAGAGATATTAAAAAGATAGGTGAAGGTGGGTTTGCAACTGTATACAAAGCTAATTGGTTAAATGGTTATAAATATGCTGATGGAAATAAAAGAATTAGTGAAGATAAGCTCATGGCATTAAAAAAACTACATAATTCACAGAATATTTCTGGTGAATTTCTTGATGAGGTAAATTATTTTATATTTATTTTTAAAATATTATTAATTATTATGGTTGTAATTAAATATTTTATTTGTTATTTTAGTTCAAAAATTGTATGAAGTTTCATGGTAGTTTTGATATAATTAAAATTTATGGAGTAACACAAGATCCAGCTACAAAAGAATATATAATTGTAATGAATTATATGGAAGATGGAAGTCTTCAAAATTATTTAACTAAAAATTTTGAAAATTTAAAATGGAAAAATAAAATTTATATTCTTAGACAAATTATTGCAGGTTTAAAAGACATTCATAAAGAAGAAATTATTCATCGTGATCTACATAGTGGTAATATTCTTCAATCTAAAAATCAATGGTCATATATTACGGATTTAGGATTGTCATGCCCAGCTAGTCAAACATCTTCATCAAGCCAAAATGATATATTTGGGGTACTACCATATGTTGCACCGGAAATATTAAAAAAGAAATCATATACTGTAGCATCAGATATATACAGTTTTGGAGTTCTGATGTCTGTAGTATCAACTGGCCAACAGCCGCATCATAATTTGGCACATGATATAGACCTTGCAATAAAAATATGTGAAGGTGTAAGACCAGGTTTTTCAAACAATACACCAACATTTTATATTGAACTAGCATACAGATGCATGAATGCTAATCCGGATAAACGTCCAACTGCTCAAGAAATTCTTAATATTATTACTTTTTGGAATGATTCACTTAATGATCCTGAAAATCCTGAATATTCAAAAGAAAAGCATGATGAATTAAAATCAATCAGCAAAGAGTTTTATGAAATGGATGAAATAAAATTTGATCCTTCAACAGCTACTCCAACAATTCATCCAAGTGCAGTTTATACTAGCAGATTATTCGATTTTACAAGCCTTCCCCAACCTATGAATTCCAATCAAGTGACAATTATTGGTAACAATAATGGTAATTATTAACATTAATAATAATCATTGATTATTTTCATTTTTATTAATTTTTAAAATTTATTAATAACCACTCTTATGTTAAACATTTTTTTAGATTCTCAACAAATTGATTTAGCTATACTAGATGAATTTTAAATCTTGGCATTTTATTATATATTAAAATTATTATTTTATTTGTTTATTTGAATAGACGTGTTATTAAATAAATATCTTGAGAAAGGAATTATAGATATATAGTAATAGTGATATTATATAAAGGTAATAATAACTTCTCACAATTGTCATATCTTTGGATTTTTTTTCCATTTTGAAATTTGGGTGTCAAATATGCACATTCAATAATTTTTTTGTTGTATATTTAAAAATATAAAATTCTTAAAATAATGATGTATTTATTTATGAGACAAAATTTTATTTATGATACTAAAAGAAAGGTTCTGGTAATAAAGGTTACAAGTTATCTGTACAAAGCCTCACATTCATTATTAATGCCATTGCCATAACATCTCACCCCTTGAAACAAACCCATTACATGTTATACATACATAATTACAAACAAAACTTCAACCTTTATCACAGCCAACTTACAGAAGAGGCTCCCTGTCTTCCAAATTTGGTTGTCTCAAGTGTTTATTTTCCTCCAGAAATACACAATGAAGACATGAACTACAGTACACTGATTGCAGGATTTGCCAAATCGAACAATGCCAAACTCCCAATCTTATTTGGGAACCCTAACTTGGAAGCTTTGATGTTTCCCCATCAGGAAGGGGCATTACGAGTATATTAAAAACACCTGGAACTACAATCTTCAATAGATAGCTATAGAAAGAATATAAAAATAAGGATGCTGTGACCCAACTCAATTGTTAGAAGCTCTTACAGCTGCCATAAAATCCTGGGTGAGTCAAAAATCATAACCTTTCCTTCCTTGACGATGGTCAAAGACAAATGGACCCACTTGCACAAAATTTTGAGCTCCACCAATAATGGCAACACCATGCCAAACAATCGTCCGTTGCATGTCTACCTGCACTGAGACACATAATGGCCATATAAATTCTCAATATGTGGCATCCACAGGATTTGTGGAATACATAACGAAAGCCAAACAATCTGATTGATGAAACTGACGAATACCAAGAACATATCATGGCAAGGAGGCTAGGTGTAATGGAGTTGATGATATTTTTGCCCCAGTACCTAACAACCAGATGTTCCACCTCGGTACACTACTTCCATCTGAGCGCTGTCTAAGACCTGTGGAACTGATGCACTTGCTAAACAAGGGAATGGACATTGAAAGTGACGAGAGGAGTGATGAAGACGTGACGAACAACCTCCTTACTATGATGACACCATAGACAAATACTTTGACAGACTATAACATGAGCTCTTCGAAAACCTCATCTATACTGACTATTTCCAACAGCATAATCAGTTCTGAGATTGAAATTATTATTATTTGGCATCAAAGATAAAAAAGGTAGGCAATCATCTGGCGAATGTCGCCCATTCTTTTAACACTTTGCTACATACAAGGTGGGAAATGGTGAGCTCTTTTTCTTTCAGCACCTCATGATGAAGGTTGCAACAAGAGACTTGTCAGAGGTTGTACTACATACCAAGCGATAAATTTGCTTAAGAATAGTTACCTAAAATAAAAAGAACACCATTTCAGAGGCATGCACATCAATATTAAGATCACTCTTACCTGAGCTTGAGAATCAAAATCTATCTGATATCATGTTTCATTAGCTGACATCGCTAGAGAAGCATCACCTTCCATTTGATGCAATGTCATCATTACTTCAGAATAAGCAATATAGTATTTACAGCACTCTGTGCAGTATTATCAGATGAAAAATATTCCTATTTCTTTTTGACGAGTTTTGTAGGTGCTGGGAAGAAGCCCTTCATGACAAGACAAATCATTAGTTTCAAATAATATCTCCTATTAGTGTTGCTGTCCAGAACATCAGCAGAAAGGCCATACACTCATCCTTGAAAGTGAGGTACTGGGAGGGAAGATATGAAACATTGATTTTTTTCATGCCATTATAATAGACAAAATATCTATGATAGACAATAATCTGTTTACCTTCATCTCCTGGTTTCACAATAATAACTACATTTTTGGAGGTGTACCAACATTGATTTGGCTCAGCTTCCAGTTCATCTTTCCTATGTTTTCAACTTGCTAGCCTGGAAAAATTCTTCCCTCTGTTTTTGACAAGCTTCTTCTGGTTTCACTATAACAACTACATTTTTGGAGGTGTACCAACATTGGTTGTGGATGGATTTGACCCACTTATCTTCAATTCACCCTTCCTATGTTTTCAACTCATCAGACTGGAAAAAATCCTTCCTCTGTTTTTGATGACCCCACAAAGGCAAGTAAACAACATCGAGTTCTTCAAGAGGTGAGGATGGGAAACCTGTCGCAAAAAGCAAACAAATCACACTCACATTGTAGGCATGTGCCAAAAAGTTGAAAATCTTAACATGCTATTTTTTGACCACCTTCCTTTCAATGAAACTTGCAATGACCTGATCATCTCAAAGAGTGTAAATGTGTTAGATTTTGGGATCTTGACAAAAAATCATACATATGCCCAGCTTAAAAATCCAAAAAACTTACCTGAGAGGGTGTATGCTCTCACATAATGTTTTTGGACAAACAAATTGTTTAATGAGAATATATGTAATGGAACTGTTAGTGTCGTGACAAAGATGATCAATGACAAAAGTGTCAAAGTAGCATTTTCAACACTGACAAGTATAAGCAAAATAATTGTACAAAAGGAAACTTACCATTTTGAAGTTGATGGCAAAAGTGCATTGAGGTGACAATTTCCTCCTTAAAATGCATTCGCTTTGAGAGTTCACAGGATCAAAGGTTTAACCTTATGTAAATGTTGATGAAAACATGTTTATGGAAGGTCAGATGTACATTGCAATGAGCCAGGATTGATGAGTTTTAAAAGTTTTGCCACTTCGCTGGATAAGTTGCACATCCTGGGCTTTGATTATTCCCAGTCAAAGATCTCTATAGTTCCTTAGATAAGTATAAAAGATTAGAAGTTGTGAACAGCAATGGATTGAAATCGTTGCAATCGTTATGTTATAAATAATAATATCAGTAACAATAGTAATAATAATAGTAGTAGTTTGTTCCCTCCCCTCCATGATAGCTGTCTAAAAAAAAAGGAACATGTATTTCTTCAATATTAATCAAACAATCATTATAAACAGTATTGTCAACAACAACAATAATAACAATCTTTATACCAACAACAATAATAGCAGCAGTAGTAATAATAATTGCTTGTCCTCCCCTTGGTGATTGTCTAAAAAAAAAAAGAACACGAATTTCTTTAATATTAAACAATCATTATAAGTAATAATACAAACAACAACAATAACAATCATTATAAATAATAAATACCAACAACAGCAACAACCATAATAGTTACTTGTCCTCTCCCTCCTTGATGATCGTGTAAAAAAAAGAACATGTATTTTTTTAATAAATTAAATTTATCAAATAAATTTTGTAAAAAGTTGATGAAAAAATGGTTGTCTGTGGAATGTGAACTTGGCACATAAAATGCCCTTGATCTTTTTCTTTTTTGGTATTGGCATGTTAACATTAATGTGACACACATCAACCAATCACTTCCCTTTCTACTATCTTAAAAAACATCATTTAGATAATTTATGAGAATCTAATTTATAATTTTTACCATTATTTTCTGAATCACTTTCTATTGAAGCAAAATTGTTTTCCTCAAGTTATATTTCTCTGCAATTGAATTTTCATCATTGTGGAAAAATAAATTTTCTGAAATAAATTTGTATCTTATATATCTTCTGTGTCAATGAAATAATTAATATTATGTCTTAAATAATAGTACATACCTCAGAAAGAGTAACATCATATTTTGCTCCATTACCAAGAATATGAAATTAATCCATTATTATTGATATTGATACTAACATGATCAGTGGGATGCATATCTCCAATTTCATAATAAAATTCATCAAAGAATTCACTCTGTTCTGCTGTTATAAAATTATATTGCAATAAAATAAACAACTAAATATTAACAAATCTATAAGTCTTTTTTCTTATGCCATCAAAGTCTCCCTCCTTCTTGGAACTATTTACACATTAGAAATATGCTGAGATTATTATTGTTGATATTAAAACGATGTTTTTTTGGTGATCGATGTCAAAATTTTATTAACCACAATTTATTCTGTATAAATTTATTATTATTGTTTTTAATAAACAACAGACTTAGCTATTTAATCATTTCCTTGTATGTGAATGCCTCCATTCATCAAATATTCATGATAAAACTTTCCTCTCAGACCAGGCTTGGCTGTTGTCATATGGGCATTATCACTGATAACGATCAGCATTTGGGTGAAGTTTGCTTTGTGTTATACCCCCATTTAAAAAATAACAAATTTAGTTGGTCAAATAAAAATCAAAAAACAGAAAATTTATGGGAATGATTAATTTATAATGTGGCAAAAAAGATCCAAACCATTTTATTTTACAGCCTTCCTCCTAACATCAGAGCTCAAATGCGATTTCGGGCACCGAATTGTAACCTCTCTGTGCTTGAAACAAGTTGCAGGTTCTTGTTGCTTTGATGGATCTGGATGTTTATATAGCACTATCAATAGAGTTGCAGCTTGGTCACAGAACTATCCTTACCCTGGAGGTAAGAACGTTGCAGGCAACTTTTCGTCTAACATGCTGGAAAGCCTTCCCTGGTCGGGTGCTCTGAGAGAAGATTAGTGAAAGAGTCTTTGACGATGATGCAGCTTGTGTGAACACCAGAGCACACGCGCCTCCCCCCTGTAATAATCCTGTTGCATCATTGTAACCTAAGGGCATTGCAGGTTAGATTAGCCTTGTGTAATTATATTGCAATAAAATAAACAACTAAATATTAACAAATCTATAAGTCTTTTTTCTTATGCCATCAAAGTCTCCCTCCTTCTTGGAACTATTTACACATTAGAAATATGCTGAGATTATTATTGTTGATATTAAAACGATGTTTTTTTGGTGATCGATGTCAAAATTTTATTAACCACAATTTATTCTGTATAAATTTATTATTATTGTTTTTAATAAACAACAGACTTAGCTATTTAATCATTTCCTTGTATGTGAATGCCTCCATTCATCAAATATTCATGATAAAACTTTCCTCTCAGACCAGGCTTGGCTGTTGTCATATGGGCATTATCACTGATAACGATCAGCATTTGGGTGAAGTTTGCTTTGTGTTATACCCCCATTTAAAAAATAACAAATTTAGTTGGTCAAATAAAAATCAAAAAACAGAAAATTTATGGGAATGATTAATTTATAATGTGGCAAAAAAGATCCAAACCATTTTATTTTACAGCCTTCCTCCTAACATCAGAGCTCAAATGCGATTTCGGGCACCGAATTGTAACCTCTCTGTGCTTGAAACAAGTTGCAGGTTCTTGTTGCTTTGATGGATCTGGATGTTTATATAGCACTATCAATAGAGTTGCAGCTTGGTCACAGAACTATCCTTACCCTGGAGGTAAGAACGTTGCAGGCAACTTTTCGTCTAACATGCTGGAAAGCCTTCCCTGGTCGGGTGCTCTGAGAGAAGATTAGTGAAAGAGTCTTTGACGATGATGCAGCTTGTGTGAACACCAGAGCACACGCGCCTCCCCCCTGTAATAATCCTGTTGCATCATTGTAACCTAAGGGCATTGCAGGTTAGATTAGCCTTGTGTACATGAGGAATGTAAGAATGACTGTAAAATGTTCAATCTGTAAATTTCCGATAATTAAATGTCGCATATTGAAGTGTTTTGTATTTGAAATGCTTCATTTTCAACAGTGTACTGCCTTTATTTATAATAATATTAATATTGATTACGCAAAGCAAAATACCAATTGTTTATCATCTTGATAAGTGTTTTGATTTCAATAATATAGAAGACATATATCAATACAAATAAATAATAGTACCTCTTTGTCATCTTTGAAAAAATCAATTCGCGCCAAATCTTTGTGCAACACCAAGTGCCAATAAATAATTAGTGTTGCATTGATCAAGCATAGTGGAAATTTGAAATGTTACACTAATTTTTTATATTGTGCAACGTAGCTTTACAATACAAGGCAAACATTCTGGCAATAAAAAGTAAGTGATAAACTGGATTTGAATTGGATCTGAACTTGATCTCCAATTTATAGAGGTAACAACTATATACTGGTGAAGTTTCAGGAGCAATGAGTTCTGTATGACATTTCGTGTAACAACAAACTTCCACCATGCTCATTGATCAAAAATAAATTATCTTTTTTTAATAAAAAAGATGATGACATGATAGTCGTGGTAATTTTATTAATAACAGCGACAGTTATTATGATATTGCACTTGAATTACAACAAAAAAGATATTAAAATACAAAGCTGAGATTGCTAAAATGGAAACTAAAGCAATCTCATCTATTGTATACCAAAATCAAAGAGCTAGCATAACAGATTTTCAAAATCGCATAACCATTGGGCATGATGAATCATGTGATATATGGATTAATAAACCACTATATATTGTAAATATACATTGTATAATTTCGATTGTAAGTAACAATAATTTAATTAATCATACATATCTATTATATGCAATATTGAAATCAATAATAATATTATTATCTATAATTCCATTAGAGTAAATCAAACATTAAGGATTTAGGTTATGAATTATTTATAAAAAATAGTTCAAACAAAAGAACTTTTATTAATAAAAAATTTTTGGAACCAAGCAAAGAACATATTTCAAATCACAATGATAAAATTTTAGTCAAGACTTGAGAGGGCTTTATTGGTAAGTAGTATAAATCAATTAATTTACATAGATGTTTATGTTTTGTATATTTGGTTAATATTTTATTTATTCAAATTATATTTATATAGAAATGCAATTTTTTGAAGATGCCAAAATTGAACTTGAAAATCAATTTAGAGAAGTAAAGGATTGTAATAACATGACAATAATGCTGGTAAATGATGATAATAATAATATTATTATTATTAAAGCAAGGCAATTCAATAGAAACAATAACAACAACAACAACAACAAAAAAATCAATACTTTTGAAACAGCCACCACCAGTTACAAGAAAAGTTTTTATGATCCTGGCCTACAAAGGCACAATGCTGAGATTGCTAAAATGGAAGCTAAGAAATTTCATCTGTTGTATTTTCAAATGAAAAAGTTGTTTTATCAGAAGCCAAAAAGCTGATAACCATTGGGTGTGACCTGAAAGCCAATTTGAGAATTAACAACCCATCTGTTGCAAGTGTACAATGTATACTTAAAATTGTAAGTAACAATAGCTTAATTAATCATTCATATTGCGAGCGTGTAAATTCAATTACAGCTCGGGTTGTGTCCAATAAAATATATAAGATAAAATAAAATAAAGTCCAATATATAAATCTCCCTGTTACGGCACACAGCTCAGGGTTCTCAAATTCCGACCTCTGATTACGGCACAC
>CAUDNR010000535.1:77081-109515 GCA_958430865.1 Entrophospora sp. SA101
AAAAATGGGAACCGCAATTAATTGAGGAGAAGGTGATTAGCATTCAAACAAGAACACAAATATGTGAAAGGATAGATAAAAAGATGAATTGTCAGTTGACATTGAAAACAGCTAATACTAATTCAATTTAACTTTACATTTATTATATTAAAAGAAAAATCTACATGTAATTATATCATTAACAATTTTTTAATAACAAGTTAAATAAATAAATAAAATTTAATCCAAATTGAATGTAACTAATACTAAATCTATTAATTACATGATAATACTAATACATGAATCATAATACTAATAAATAAATAAAAAAGAAAAAATTGCGCCATGCCAAAGAAATTTGTGTGGGTGGTTTCTTGAGAAGCGGACTAAATCAGATATTAAAAAATAAATAAATAAATAAAAAAACTAATACTAAAGCTACTACTACCAATAATCCTATTACTAAAAAGCCAATAATAATAACAATAATAATAAAAATCCGATCTAGCCTGCTTCACCACCAATTCCCCGTCGAGTCCGTACCGTACCCTAGGTCTTCTGCCTTCCATAACAAATGAGTAAAAGAACTAATGAAAAATTAAAACGAGTTAATGATAATTACGATGAAGGATAATAAATCCAAAATCATAATTTTATAATCAATCCTAAAATAAGTATCGAATCAATTTGTTACCGACTATCTGGATAAATTGACAAACACCAAAAATCCAAAATTGCTTCTCAACTTTTGTTTTCCTCCAACAAATATTATCCCTCCTCTGATGCGTTCGTAATAAAAAATGTTGCCCTGACTGCAAAATTAAATATTTGTCATGATGATTAATATGGTATTTGAATAATCAATTATCAATTATCGCTTAATAAGATGTAATTGATTATTTACCCAACACTTATTAAAGCCAGCATGAACTTGGATAAATGAAAGTAAAAAGTTTGGGTATATATATGTGGTGACGAATATAGGGTAGTAATAAAGCTAAACTAAGGCTAAAATAAAGCTAAAATAAAAATAAAATAAAGCTAAAATTAAAACTAAACTAAGGCTAAAATAAAGCTGAACCAAGTCTAAAATAAAGCTAAACCAAGTATAAAATAAAGCTAAATTAAGGCTAACTAAGGCTAAGATAAAGCTAAACTAAAACTAAATTATAACTAACTAAGGCTAAATTACGGTCAAATTAAGGCTAAATTAAGGCTAAATCAAGACTAAAATAATGCTAAACTAATGCTAAGAGCTAAACTAAATCGAAGGAGTGTATAAAGGAGTTTGATGAAAAACGAACCCGCCTAATATAATATTTAAATATATATAAATATCACGTGAGCAAATTATTATTTCTCCAAGAATTAAATATTTAGAATTACACGTACTTTTTACTTTCAAAAAACTTGCACAAACCAATCCACTATTTCCCAGATAGTATAACTCCACCTATTGTAATTATAGATATTTAATAAATGATAAAAATTATATACCCGTCCATATAATTAATTTATTGTTGTAATAAGACTCACTGCCGTGTGGAATAAAAATAAGCCAACATATTAAGTAAGTGTCTGACCCTATTTTGGTCAAGCCGAGCAACGTCTCGCACAAGGCTCCACATGAGCTGGCTTGTGAGCAAAATAACTTAGTGAGCTCACAGGCTTAATAAGTTATCTGGCTCACAAGCCAGCTCATGAGAAGCAATCCTGTTCAAGACAAAAGCGCATCAGGAGAGGAAGACGGAGGGATAAAAAATAACTTGGAGGAAGGTTGAGTCGAAAATGAACACACGAATAGCCTCATCGACAGTAAAGTTGGGTCATTTATTTCATTTGTCCTTTTATTAAAAGAAAACAATGATGAATATATATTTATCATGTTTAAATAAATTAAAGCGAGTTTATTTTTATGAATTTATTACATATTCCCAGAAATGGGTAATCTTATATTATTATTATTAAAATAAAATATTGCAGCTATATACAATAAAATAAATATTATTGTAACTACAAATATAAATATAATAATAATAACAATAATATGGAAGGAAGGTCTTTGCCGTCGTCGAAGGATAGAAAGGATGTTGCTGGGGAAAGATTTTTGTTGATTGTTGAAGAATGGAAATCCTTGCTTGCTGTTTACTTTCTTGAAGGGGAGGGGAGGGAAACCTAAGTTTATATATTTTATTTTCAATTGTTATTGTTATGATCTGTGAGTCTAACTTTGTGTTTTTCGCGTTTAAGGAGAGATATGAGGAACACAAGAGACATTGTGTTTTAGAGAAAATCTCTCTAAATTTGTTCATTGCGGCAAATATAAATATAATAATAATAACAATAATATGGAAGGAAGGTCTTTGCCGTCGTCGAAGGATAGAAAGGATGTTGCTGGGGAAAGATTTTTGTTGATTGTTGAAGAATGGAAATCCTTGCTTGCTGTTTACTTTCTTGAAGGGGAGGGGAGGGAAACCTAAGTTTATATATTTTATTTTCAATTGTTATTGTTATGATCTGTGAGTCTAACTTTGTGTTTTTCGCGTTTAAGGAGAGATATGAGGAACACAAGAGACATTGTGTTTTAGAGAAAATCTCTCTAAATTTGTTCATTGCGGCATGTACAAAAGTCTAAATGATGATCAATCAAATCTTAGCCTCATGGAAAATTGGAATATAAGTAATAGTTGCAATTACAACAGGGAGAAAGATCGTACCTTTATTTCTTTATTCCGGGGGTAAGTCTTGGACTTTAGGAAATCGTGTTATTTATTATTATTGCAAAATCCTTGACCGCTTAAGGGTAGTGTATGTAACACGAATTCATTACGATAATGTTTTAGTTGTCATGTTCGTTAACACGAGTTATCATGGCATTGATATCGTAATGCCTTCCTAGTATATTGTAGAATGATAACAGACGATCTGGGTGAAATTTTGATGTATCAAGAGGTGTTATAATGAAGAGCTGTGCTGGAAACCCCTTCTAAACTAGTTTCAAAATTTTGAAGGGTTCTAAGCTCTAATTAAACTTGTTTCAAAGAGTTTCGAAACTTTAAACCTAATTTTTGAGTTCCAAAAGGCAATCAAATAATCCTAATACAAATAATAAATGATATACTGATTATGAAAGATGAAAAGATTTGAGAAATTCTATTAGACAAACCTTTGTTGATCATCCACAATGTAAATTTTTTCTTGGCCTTGAGATCATTCTTACAGCAAATACACACGTATTGAAATGTTTTTCTTTTATCATTTAAACAAAGCTCACATGTATCTGGTATGAAATTGCTTTATCATAAAAAGCATTTTTGCAATTTCTATCATCGATTATTGTTAGTTAATATAATACAGCAAGGATTTTATCAAATGACATAATAAAAAATGAACTTCTACAATTATATAAATAATTATGGTAAAAGTAAGTTAAAAATAAATAGTGAAGACGTATTGAAATCTTTTCAAATAACTGATATAGTGGATATAGAAAAATTGTTACTAATTATAAGTAGAAAAAAGAAATAGAAAATATTGACAAACTGAAGGAAAAGAAAAGATTAAAAAAGAATATGAAAATCATAGTTGAAATAGTTTAAAATACTAGAAGCCAGCTGATGAAGAAATAGGAACAGATAAAAATGATTGAAAAGAAGAACTTATTTAATCAGTTGAGAAATAGGGAGGAGGCAACACAATAATTAAAATCACTGAAGACTGAATAAGCTGAAGAAGCAATGTTAGAAGCTAAAACTCATTTGAAAGCCCTGGAAGTAGCCCAAGAGTGAAGAGAATGACAATTAGCTGAGAAATTAAAGTAATTAGGGATAGCTAAATAAATAAACAAGTCCAATAAGTCTTTACCAGCATTACTAAGAAAAAAGAACAAATCATGGAAAATTCAACCCAAGGAAGCCAAACCGATTCTTTTTTATCAAATCTCTAATCTTTAAAAGATAACGTATACACGCTCATCTATATTATTTAATGCTAGTAGTTCTTTATAGTGTGAGGTCGCAATAATACCTTTAATTGTTTTAGTTTTTGTTTAAGTTTTGATTAAAGTTTTTAAACGTTAACAGTTGTCACTGATTAACCACCTATATAAAGAGCCAACAGTTATTGACCAAAGTACAAAAGTATAAGGCTGTCGGTAATGAAACGGCCAACGTTATTATTTTTATTTTATTATTGTATAGTAACATTAAACACACGGCTGTTAAACGGACTGCTGAAGGTATCTTTAAATAAAGCCTGCAATCTGAAATAAATCGATACTCAAATTACATAAAATAGGAACTTTATAGTGACCTTTGTCGCCACATAGAAAGACTGCCTTCTTTTATTTCTTGTTATTCGTCGTACTATAAATTGTGCTTGCAGATTCGCCAAAGCTTTCTAGGTACAAGAAAGAGGAAGTAAGCAAGAGAGTTGTTCAATAAGCTCATAATATAATTAATTAACGGGCATAAAGTACGAAGAGCCTGCAATTAATCGACGAGTGTAGCTAAAAGGTTGATTCGAAATTCGACTATATAAATGAAATAATCGAAGATAACTGAAAGCCATCTCTTTATGGTTTTGTGTTAATATTCTTTTATTGGTTATTCTTCTTGGTGAACTTTATAGATAATTTCTCTTTCATTAGATAATCTTCAAAGCATCCAATGTCAGTTAATAATAATAAGGAACAAGCTTTTCCACTTGTACTTTTTTTTAAAACGGACCTGATGTAGACTAATTTCATATCAATTATTTTTTATATGAGGAAGGTAGTTAGTTGTCTTATAATAAGTACTTATATTGGTAATACAATTATGATTTATTTGATCCCTGAAACTTCTTTGTTCGCTTTGTTTGTTGCATACAATAATAATTATAAAACTTGTGAGAGCATAATCATACTTTTAAATGGTTCACATTTTGATAAATTTCATCTTTTTCTGCTATCAATTTACATGAATAATTAATATTATTATTACTCTCATTAAAGATACTAAACCTGATAGTCCATGTTGATGGCTATTTTGAGAACTAATAGTTTTTTTTTGACTAATGAAAAAAATAATCTTTTCCGATTTCTCTTTCAGAATTAACCATTGCCTCATTATGCATTTCATTAGAAATTTCATATATGAATTCCCTTCTTTCTGGCGATAATAATTTATTGGATGACGTTATATAAATATAAATTTAACTTTGCAATTACCACACATTATTTCCTTTTTCTATGAGAACCGAATGGCGTGTAATAAACAATAGTTCATTTAATTACTTTTAAAATTTCCCTGAGATTGATTGTCAATTGATAAATAATTATCTATTACTATTACTGTCATCATGGCGCCTTTTTCACGTTAATAAATTATCAATACAAATCTTGAAGTAAAAATTGCAACTTTAACATCCATCATCAAACTTTAGTGATTGATTCATCATGATTCAACAATAAAGAGTTTTAGCATTCTTCTTTTTCTTCGCTTATTATTTTTATCACTTTTAAAACTTCAAAATTAAACTTACAAACACCTGCACCTAAATCTATCTCGTGTACTACGTAACAATTGTTCTGCGCGTACTAATATTGACCAGCCCTGTGCGTGTTTCAAACTCGGGCACTAAAGACAGCTCAAACACATTAATATTACTATTACACGTAGTTAACTTCAAAGTCAAATTCGAAAAAAATCAAGTTAACACAATTCGTATGTATGTAAAGGTTGTTCTACATACCAATATTGACCTGTCTATGTGTGTTTCAAAGGAAAGAGCTAAAGGCAATTCGAATGCGTTTTGATTTTTTTCATTTCATAATAAAAGAAGAATATTAGTAATAGTTTTAATTATATGCATTTTTATTTTGAAAGAAAATAAACGGAAAAAATAAGTACTGTATATACTATTTTTCATACAATTCAAACTATAACATTTGTAAAACTTCCCATGAGAATTATTCTTCTTGCATCATTACAATATACATACAATGATAATATTTCTTTATCCATCTCCGGGACACACACTCTTTTACAATGGAACCTTTGGTAATCCTATTTTATCATTATCATTGTTGTTGTCAATATTTGAGGTTCGAAATATCATCAATAGGAGAAAATCAGGATTCCAAATTAGATGATTTGATGATGAACAAGGAGGGAGTGGCTACTATTATTATTATTTGCACTAGGTTCATGTCCTTCGAGATAATCCTTTCCCAAAGAGACTGTTTAGTTTTGCTGTTATGCAACTGGTAGTTTATACTTCTAATTCAATTCATTTATATTAATTCATGTGCTTGTTTATATAAAATTCGCATTCTTTTAATTAATATAATGTAATTTTATTTTGACTAAATATTTGGAATGCATATCTAAATGGGATTAAAAAGTAGATAGAGTCTATATAAAGGAAGCAAAATAATAATTTTCAACCAAATAACATTACCATATTCGCCATAAAAATTGGAGTCTTGTTCAATGAAATTATTAAAGCGCTTGCTACATATAGTGAGTGGCCTTATATATTTTTCGTAACCAGATGAACCTCTGTACAAATCATTGACAATGTTGCTAAGTACATTGTGATGAATATTGAGAAAATCATTTTCTGTAGTTTGAAGACGGGTCACATTTCTTAGGGAATATGTACACAGTGAGTCTCGGTATAGCGGATAATTTGGGCAATTAGAACAAAAATTTCAAAAATCCGTTATACCGAGATTAATTCAAGATTTAATTAGTAAATCCGTTAAACCGAGAGAATTTACTTATAGACGGTTCTGAGCTTTGATCCGTTAAACCGAGAGTTTTATTAGACATCCGCTATACCGAGGTCCGCTATACCGAGACTTACTGTGTATACTGTTATTAATTGAGAAAAGATAATTGTAAGCGTTTAATGTTTTCCTCCGTTAGTGGATGGATCCTTTGTTTCAACCATTGACCAAAATTCCTTAGATATTGTTATCGTCGTCGTCGTTATTGTCATTTTATAAATGATTAATTATTTCATGAATTTTAACTAATCTGTACTATCTTTACTTTTTTTTGTTTTTTTTTTTTTTTTTTTTTTAAAGAAATTAGAAAATATTTGAATAAAAATTTGAATTTATATATATTAATATGATTAATGTACGCATCTTTTTCAAGAACCTATCGGTGCTACTGCCGCTCGAGAAGTAGATGTAGGATAATTAATTAATGGAGTGTCTTTTATTCGAATATACTAATGTTAGATTGATGAATTAATTATATTAGGGCCAGAACAAAATAAACACGATAATAAAGATAATAGAGAATGTGAAAGAGATTGGTTTCTGAACTATTACATACGGTACACCCGTGATTTTTGCTACTGATCTAAAAAAAAATTTTTTTTGTGTGGTGACACACAATTTTTTATTAGATTCGAAATGTCAAAATTACAAAATGAAGAAGAAATCATTCTGACACAGCTTTTGGATCAAAAAATAACAGGAACACCTAAAGAATTTTATGAAAAATTCACGACTTTTGTGAATCAAAAGCATCATGAAGCCTTGTGTAATTATTTAAAAATGTGCGGATTAAATAATAAGGAAACAAAAGAATACATAAAGCGTCATACAAATTTTGCTAAAACAAACAGTCACAATGTTATTAGAAAAGAAGACATTAACTCTCAAAATAAATCAAAATATTTGATGCCTGAGACAAAAAGTTCAAAGATCAATTCAATACTATCAAAGTATTTTGAGGAAAGGCTAAAAGAACTTGAAGAGGTAAATGTTAAAATAACCAAATTTCCTTTATATTTTATTGTAAAAATTTTAAAAATTTTGTTACTTATTTAAATTATTTGATTGATGTTCAGAATCAACTCAACGTAAGACCTGAAATTTCACATAACTTTATTTTAAAAATCGTAAATCATTGTTTTTCAAATACGCATGATGGTAAACCTCAAATGGAGCTTTGGGTGCCTTCTGTAATCCAATATCTATTTGATAATCAAATGTTGGCTAATAATATTATTGAAGGTGGACTAATTAAAGGGTTGATGGAAAGAAATGCTTGGGTAGGTATCGTGTGTGTGTATATATCTATATATCTGTGTATTGTTTTTAATTTTGGATTTTCTAATTTAATAAGAAAAATTTTTATACAATTAATTTAAAGGGACTTTTAGAAATTGCATTGACCAAATTAAACGATATTTCAGAATTGGAACTAGTAAATTTCTTAAAGTATTTAATTTCATCCTCTAGAACATCAGAACCATCAACAATGTTTAAAAAAACAAAATTACCAAAATTTCTTTCTTTAATTATTTCCGCACCAAGAAATGATTATTTAATGAGAAATCATTTGAGAACATTGGATGAAGAAGAACTAACGATAATCTTACAGATATTATGTCATTGGATTGAAACATACAATAAATCAACAATTTTTACAAAAAATACAGATGATGTTGAAAATGGTAGGAATGAATCTGACAAGTCTTTAAAGTTAAATAAAATCCCAGAAATTATCCATGTAAGTTATTTTTTTTTTTTTTGCTATTTATTATTCAATCCCCAAAAAAATAATAAAATAAATTAATATTACATTAAATTTAAATATAGATTACAAATTTTTTATCAATACTATTTGATATGCATTTAAATTCATTGATTATATCAAACAATTTTCATTCAATATTATCACAATTAAATACTCTTGTCACAAAGGAATTGGACTTTTTCATGGCAATGGAATCTTTACTTCCATGTCTTGAATCATATCATAAAGAATATTTAGAATATGAGAATAGAAGAAAGCAAATAATATCAAATGATGAATATAATAAAGCAAAAGCCTCCTTTAATAATGATGAATGTATATCAGATTATTCTGTGGAAGTTTTTACATTTTTATGATATTAATAATAAAAAGTTTTCTTAAATTATTTATATTTATATCAAATAGACAAAATGTTTATGAGAGCAAAAGAATTACTAGCATCCCTCTTTTGAAAATAATTTTCAAAAAATAAGTTAAAACAATAATGTAATAATAATTAAATAAAATAATCTATTTCTTTTAATTTTATAAATCTAAAGGTAAATTCTCATACCGCCATGTTTTTAAAGTTCTGTCATCACTACAACTAACAAATAAACTTTGTTTAGAATTCCAAATGGCATTATGAACTGTGCATTTAACTTTGTAGTACTCCAAATATATATTTATATTTAAAAAAATTATAATTAATTTTGATTTTTATTTTCTGATCCCCAACAATCAATGAATTATTAAAAAAGCCTGATTTAATGAAATTTTTTGAAGTGTTTGATGACCTTTTAAATCTTTTGATAGGTCGAGTCTTTATTAAAAATCAGGATACATAAAATTACTACATTTATTAAAATTATAATTAATATTTATTCATTTATACAATACCATTCTAACTATACATAAAGCCAAGATTATTTCGACCATTTGCAGATCTGGTTGAAATAAGGTCGAAACTAATTTTTACTATGTAGTTGCCTCAAGTCAAAACATTTCAACTTTGGGTTTTAGTTTCAACTTCATGTATAATTCTAACATCCCATAATCTATTGTTGTCTTTTGAAATGCTTAGTAGTAAAGTTCTTTTGGCATTCATTTCAATCAAAGTTACTACCCAAACATGAAGAAATTATCCTTATACACAATCCTGATGTAATATCCAGATTTTTATTATACTATCCTTTAGTCTATAAAGTATAATGAATAATCAAAAAATCTGATGATGATATTATTTATAAAAAATTTAAAAACCTCTTACCCACTACAAAGGATTAAATATTATTTGGGTTGAATACAGATTGATGTCCTGTAAACATTTTTACATCAAAAAATCTTATATTTTATCATATCCACATATGATTCTTTCGAAATTAAAATAATAATCAGTTAAATATATTTATTATAAATAAATAATTTTACTTCTCTGAGATGAATTTACAGTATAAACATCTCCAGAATTTTCAGTTAGCATTGAGGTACATGTATACTTATTTGTTTTCATATCCCACAACTAACAATAATTAATTAATAACACTGTCCTTAACCTTGTCCTTGTCCTTGTCATAGTCTTCAAATTTATATTTTTGTAATAATAATAAATCTATCTCTAACAATGAATTCATGCTAATCCCAAGCATAATAAATTTTCCTTATTTTATATTTGTCTATTATTTTTATTATTTTTTATTTCTTTTCTTTTTTTTTAGTGGGGTAATATTTAATGAATTTTATTTAGTAGCTTTTGGATGCATACCTGACTTGATAGTAAAGAGGAAAACAGCTAGAAGGACACCCACTAAGAAATGTGACCGGGATATATAGTGCAAAACCTAAAGATATTGTTTAGTACTTCTTAATATAAGGAATTGTTTAATGATGGTGAAGGATAGTTTTGAGAGTAAAGCATAAATATACATTTGCAGAAATAGAAATTGTTGTTACAATTTAGTATAAATAAATTGGAAGAAATTGTATTAACATTGTTGGCATATTATTATAAATAAAATATTGAGATTTACTATGAGATGCTGATTTTTATCTCACAATGATCATTTTTATTATTATTATTTATAGTGTTTATAGATGATAAGAATGTTAAAACAGTATTGTGAGATTGTAAATGAGGACTGAGGAAGTCCCCGAGTATGTCGATCAATCGGAACTAACTTACTGCGGCAGCCACGTGATAATGATATCATTTTCTATTTTTGGAAAATTTTATATAACATATAAAAATCACATGCTTTTTAAAAACTAATAACTCCATAACCAATTTTTTTTAAATTATCTAGACAATAGATTGTAGAACTAGTCAAAAGCTATCAATTTTTTTAAGACAAACACTTTATATTTCCTTATTAGGTTTCAAATTTGATCAATATTAATTATGCCACCAAAAAAAAAAAAATTCTTAAAGAAACTAGACTTGCAAGAAATCAAAAAACAATTTATTTATTCAAAATACTTCTCATGTGATTTTTCACCAGAAACTGATGGTGATAAGATTATCTTTGGGTCTGATTATGATGAGATTGAAAATATGAACTTTCTGATAGCAATTCTGATGATGACAATTGGCATAGTGAGGCACTGGATAATGTGACTGAAAATTTAGATGCATAAATTTTTGAAGTCATGATACATAATGTTAATAAAAAAGATTTTTCTACTTCTAATCATCCATTGGTGCACATTGGAAATTCTGAAAGAACTACTTATTGCAAAAAGACACGAAATTGAAAGGATGCTGCAAATTCTATGAAATTAACAAGTTTCTTTGAAAAACAAAATCTTGATTAATTGGAAAATAATAATATTGCAAGTAATGATATATGATAATATTAATGAGAATGACAAAAATATATATGAAGAAGCATTAATTAATTTGAATCTAATTGTTAATGATAAAAAATTGCCAAATGACATTTAAAATGAACTTCTATTATTAGTAATCTTAAATTAGCAGGAAAAAGGCCATAGAAGCAAGTTTATTGCTTTCTAATAGTTTAGAATATCATGCTCATCTAATTCGCAATTGGTCAAAGAAATTTCTTAATTTTTGTTTCTTCTCAAATAAAAACTAAGTCACTTCTTTGGCATGAGGACATAAATAAAAAATTAAAAGAATATCTATTAGAACAACAAGTAATGTTTCAGTAAAGAATATATTGAAAATGAGGTTGTTCCAGAAATTGGAATTGAAGAAAAAAAAATCAGGTAAAAACTGCCCAAGTTTGGTTGAAAAGCTTGGTTGGTATCATCAAAAACATCGCAAAGATATCTATTATGATAGGCATGAGAGAGAAGATGTGATTAAATATCAAGAATTTTCTCTCTCTCAAATGCAAGAGTATGAAAAACTGATTCCAAACCAAGTGAAAGTAATATCCTGTATATTATAGAGCTGTTATTAAATCAAGATAAAAAAAGATATGTACTCATTATGCATGATGAATGTGTATTTATGCTAATGATGAGAAAAAGACATTATGGGACCTCCAAGACATGTGCCATTGAGGAAGAAAGGAATGGGATTGAGACTTCATGTCAGTGATTTTCTAACAGAAATTGATGGAAGATTGAAATTTTGAGAGTGAAGTAATAATGAAAACTGGAGCTAATTGTGAAGGATGGTGGACCTCTGAACATTTAGTTAAGCAGGTAAATCAATCAAAGAGAATTGATTTTTATTTTTATTTTAAAAAAATTAATTACCAATTAATCTATAGATCATTGAAAAGGCTATTCTGATTTTTGAAAAACTTCATCCTAGTTCAATTGGGCTCTTTGCATTTGATAATATCAGATGGAACAAGACAAAAAGTGCACTTACCTTATGGCTGACCAAAAGGAATTGAATTGGTTCTTGAAGAAAGAAATTTATGGCCATCAACAAAATTAGTTCAAATTTGTGCTGCCTACAAAAAACATTTACCAATCCAAGATTCATGTTGTGCAGTACAAATCCTTGAACTTCAACCTGACTTTGTTAACCAAAAATCTTTAACTGAAGAAACTATTGAATCTTGGTCATAAAGTCATTTTTTACCCAAGTTCCACTGTGAACTTAATTTTATTAAATTATTTTCGGGATGCAGCAAAACAATATACCCATGAAAACTGTGATCATACCTTTAAGTCATTAGAAAAAACTGTTCCTTTGACATTAAATTCTGTTTCTCTCAAAAAATTCAAAAGTTTGCTCACAGGACGGTAAACCTTTTATGATCAATTGTATCATACAAATATTTCTACTAACCTTTTGAGTTCCTGATGTTCCATATATTGTTGTTTGTATAATTTTCACTAAAGGTTTTGCACCAGTTTTTTACTTCAACCCAATCGCCATCTATTGATTTTTTGACGTAGAATTAGTTTTATAAGCTAGTCTACATATATTTTGCATAAGATTTATCTTGCTAATGTAGAAACATGCAAAAGAAAAATATTTCTTCTAAAATTATTAGTGAATGGAATACAATCAAATTGTAAGAAACAGCTACAGGGGATTAGCCCGGATCAATCATTCCCAAGGCCAATAAACTTGTTATCAATGTAAGAAGACCAATCATATAGCTAGGAATTGGCGATCACAGCTCTTTGTGGGAAATAGGAAGTCGATTATCTTTTGGGTTTGACACCAAAAGGAAAAGGACCAGAACAATGGCAACCAACGAATATTGATCGAACTGCCTTTCAAAAAAAAACACTCCGTAGCTGTCTGATCTCGAAGATGATTATTTGTTGTCAAAAAATTTTTTTTGGTGGCTCGAGAAATTCTATCATCATCATGTGGAAAAGTTCCTTGTGTTGATAAATCTTTGTAATGGTGAAATCAAATCTAAAGGTTGGGCTGATGGGGGCACTCGTTTAATTTATGGAATTTGGAAGGAATATATTTTTACATAGCTGGAACTACTACTGTGACAAGCTTTTATGTACACGAGAAAGACTTTTGTTAAGATGACTATTTAGGTATTTTTATATTATTTATGAACATTGTGTTCCATGTCAAAATAAAAAAAAATCATCAACAAACGAATAATTTTTTTTACATCAAATGGATTTTTAAATAATTGTCAACCAAATGAGTTTTCTGGGTTTTAGAATCTTTGAAGCCGTCTGTTCAATAAATTAAATGCTATATTAGCAACACCACGTATGATAGATCCTTTTACCAGTTTATTAATTAGTCACTACACCAAATCTACATTTTAACGATGTTTACAAATTAATAGGTGGAGGTTGAACTGTTTCCAATAACTTAAGAAATAAATTACTATCAGGCAGTTGTTCTTCTTTTATCCAATTCTTAACATGTAATATGCTAGACTTTGTAAAATATTTGGATTACGTGTGGCAATTATAATATTAAGAGCATGGCTACATTTGATTGTTGGTACATCTTTTACTTTATAAAGAAACTCATGAACATAGTTGGTAGCTCTTATACTCGAATTACCATCTAAACAATGACCAATATTTTCAGGAAATGGTGTTGTTGCTGAGTAATATTCACTAAGTAAATAAAAATAAGGCCTGATATTTTAACATCATTGCATATTTGCACCAGTGAATTGTTTCAAGTCAAAGATTGTTAGATTTATCAATATTTGATTTTCATAATTAAACCATTCCAGCCAGAAAAATAAAAGATTGTGACAATTGTGATTATAATATCATCATCATTCTAATAATTTTTATTTGACATTTTTCAGCTGGGAGAGTAAAATTAATTTGAGACACACCTATTTACTTTCAAATCATCAGTTTATAATAAAAGAATCCTTTCAATAGGATTTTCAATAATTTCTGATTTACATGATCATAAACGTGATCATGATTATAATTACAATTTATATACAACGCTTTGTTTTGGTGAAACAGCAAAATCCTTTTCTTCAACGAAATAACCAACTTTATTATATATTAAATTAATTGTTTTTCTATTCTTTAGTAATTATTAAGTCTTTCATATCTTCACTAGGTAATATATCAAGATTTTTTTCATTTGCTAAATGTAACACGCAAATAAAACAGAATTGTACTGAAATATCTCTCAGAGCCTTTTCTTTATAAAAGCCTTGTAAATTTTGAACAACATCAGAGAGTTTTTGTTCTTTGACAACAGGTAAAGTTTCATTTTCCTCGATATTATCACAAACATTTGGTTCATTTTCTGATGCCTATCAAATCAAAAAGAAAAAAAATTTAATAAGATTCCATAAAATTCAAAATAATATTGATGATTATTTACATTTAGTGAATTTCTAGAATGTATTAAAGTTTTCCATATATTCTCCTTGAGTTTTTTAACATCAACTCTTTTTGCTTTTTTTGAATATTTGACAAATTCAGGCTTAATTATTTTTGGCTGTGATACAAGGTTTTCACCATAATCTAACTCGTCGTCAGTTCCATCGTAATCATCATTGAAAAATGTGCCACCCCCTTCATTAAATTTTGATAATAAGATTATATTATTATATTATTACTATTGTTTATCTATGTTATTATTGACAACATTATTAAAAACATTACCCAAATCATTTGTTTCTGGTAGATCTCCATTAGTATGTTCTGCCCAAAAATTTTCATCGACTTCAATATTTTCATCTGATAAATAAAAAAAATAAAAAAAAATTATACTTTTTTTCTTTGATCACAAATAATTTACGTTTGTAATCTTGACACTTAAAAAAAACTTACTTTCAAAATCTTTTTCCTCGCTTTTATTATTTGTCCCCGGCTAATAATAAATTAATATCAATATCAATATTAATTAATTAATAAAGAACAACTATAATAATAATAATAATAATAATAATGACTACAGAAAAACTAACCGTAGGCTGTGGTTTAAGAAACAATTTTAATAGTTGTTTTGATGAAAAATGCATATCATCAGGAAGAATGTTTCGGTGCGGCAGCCTTTCAGCTAATTTAGGGTCAATGATTGTATTTTTACCAGCGACAAATATATTACTTGTATCAATGTCATCAGACTCAATAAAGTCAATTAAAAACGGATCTTTTTTCTTCTTTTCTCCCTTAGTTTCACCATTTTCATCTTCAGGTTTTTCTTTAAAAAAATTATATGCCAAATTAATAAAAATGTTGTAGGTTAATAACACTAATCGGAGATTATTACTCACTTTTTGCAGCTCTTTTTAATTTCCAATGCTCAGGACCAGCCCAATTCCGTAAAAAAGCAGAATCAAAATAAGAAAATAATTCATTCTCATTATTAGACATTGCCATCAGATAATCTCTTTCAGAAAGTTGTTGTTGATGCTCAGATCGTTCATCATCAACTTCGAAACTTTGATCCAGGAAAATATCATCTTCACCATCATCCCCACCACCATTATCCATAAACAATTCTGAACCATTTCCACCTGCTGCTGAAAAATTACTACCGCTACCGCTACCTCTACCACTACCATCACCGCTACCATCACCGCTACCATCACCGCTGCCATCTATATCAAAACTATAATGATTTTCAACAAAATCGAATCTACTATCAATACAATCATCGTCGTCGTCACCGTCATCGCCTATTTTTCGTAAAAAGAAATCAAAGTCTACTTCACTATTTCCAAAAAAATTGAAGCCCTTTAACACTGGGCATATATCCTTGCTGAATATGCTTTCAAGATCTGGAAGAAATGTTGCTATGAAATAATCGCATAAAGATATTATTATTAATTAATTATATAGAATAACACATAAATATAACAGCATCAATAATAATAAAATCAATCAATCTACTCCGTAATTTTGTTAAATCCATAAGTTGAATTGAATTATCTTCTATATTATTATCATCTTCCATCTTGTGAACTGGTATAGCATCACTTGCGTCAAATATAATTTTGACATCGCTGTCAACTGACAAGTGATTCAATAATAATCCTTGAGCACCACCTTCATCAAAATCAGCAGAAGTTTTTTTGAAAAGAGGATCAACAGTAAATTCTAAATCGAATTTTTTTAATATTAATTGATCATATGATGTAACTAATGTTGATTCACTTCTATTCCTCTATCAAATTATATTATATACATATATATATGTGTAAGAATTTGTGTTTATAAATGAATAAGAGAAAAAGAAATTTTATTTTTGACTGTACATACTTTTTTCTTGGTACGTTTTTCTGGATCTGCTTCATCTTCATCTTCATCATCTTGAAGATTCAAATCATTCTCTTTAATGGATTATTTATAAATAAATAAAAAGTCTTGTTTATAAATATGTATATATATATATATATATATCGAATAATCAATTATTAATGAATCACACGTACTACTACTATCTGCCAATCCATTTAAAAGTTTTCCTGTTTCAGTAGCTACAGAATCAACTCTAGAAGTATAAATTTTCACACATCCATCCAAGGTACATGACGCTTTCTGGAAATTTATAGAATCTCCATCTTTTAATAAACTCATTTCATGAAAATAGTCTATCAAAGCAAGCTTCCAACTATTTTGTGCATTTATTTTCTAATTTTATCATATTATTTTATTAATAAATTAAATAAAATGAGTATAAAAGATATTATTTGTGTATAAATGAATTGTTTATACGTTATCAGTAACCAACTTCATCCATTCCTCGTAATTTATAGACATTTGTTCAGCTGGTATTTTTGGTATAGGTGTTATAATTTCTAATGGTCTTGGTGGATTTAATGGTGTATTAAAGGAGTTCCTCTCTGTTGATAATATTGGAGGTGATCCAATAACAGCCATATTTCCGGACCTTCTACGCATTGATTCTGCAAAAGACTTTCTACGAAGACTTTTTTCTGCCTCATCATCATTTATTGTATTCAAACTGCTTCTTGTGGGAGTGTTATTATATGAGTGTCGACGTTTTGGGGAATTATTGACAATACTAGAGGGCATTTTGAAAAGTTTATAAAATATCAAAATTATTATTATTATTATTATGTTGTTTTTTAAAAAAAATATATATATAAAAATTGTACGTGTTTAAATTCGTGTTCAATAACATTTTGCAGATCTTAACATATAAAGAGCTTACCAAAAAAAAAATTTTTTTTCACACAAATTTTATTATTGTCTAAGTATTATTACTATTACTATTACTATTATTTATTTATTACAATTACATTATTTATATATAATCAATCAATTAATTATCTCTTTTAAACCAAAAAAAATCGGGGTTTTTTTTTTCAAAAAAATTATAAACAAATTTATAGTTTGTTTCATTTAGATTTTTTAATAATATCTAAAACTTGAAATACTTCGAAATCATCAATTGTAAAATTATGAAAACCAACAATTTCTCTTTCGTAGTCACGTCTATGACAAGTACCCTCAAGTATGTGTAGATCGCCACAACCCCAGCCCAAGAAATGTCTGCTTCTTGTATCGCGTATCGCACATGAAATATTTCTTACACGACTGATTACAGAATTTTTATTTTCTTTATTAAATGAGAAAATAAAACTTTCTGCAGTCTGTCTCCAATCGTCAGCAGAAGTCCAACCAAGTGGATTGTAGCCGCCAACAATGAATTTTGAATTTTGAATGCTCGCAACAATAATATTTGCACCTTTATTATCACACTTTTTGTGAAATTCATCCTCGGAAAATCCATTTTTGCTAGCACGTAATAACAATTTAAAATTTAAAGGTATTTCATGCGATTTATAATTTTCTTTTGATTTATTATAAATCCAATTTGCTATTAAAGAAGCATGTTGATTTGTGATGATGAGTGAATCAGGTCTTAAACCCATTCTAGGAGGTAATATGACTGTGTGTTTAGGTTGTTCGTTTGGCAAAATATGATACAGTTGCAGGTCTTCTTTTAGAGTACGTGGTAACAATTTTTTATAAGGTCTGACTTTATAGTAGTAGTCGGCAGCTGATATTTGAAAAAATCTGATCAAAGGTATACAATTTTTTATAGATTTTTCCATATCAATGAAATCTTGTTGAGACCAATTTATTACATTGGTATCGATCATTTGATTTTTCACGATTCCCCATCTGATAACACATTCCCAAATATCAATTTCATCCATCACGAGATCATCACGTTGTAATAAAGCTAGCAAAGAAGGCTCTTCCAACGAGGCAAAATCATCGGATTTAAACACAACGGAAGGATCATTGCAAACCAAATCAGCACAATAGGTTTGTAGCTTATGCATCGAATCATAGGTTGAAATTTTTTGAAATAATTGAACAAAATTTTCCAACATCCAAGGTTTCTCGTTTTGAATCATGTATTCTTGAATATATTCCACTAATTCAATCAAAGCTAGTTCATTGGCTGCTTTGACCAAATCAAAATAGTCATGTTTATCTTCGATGTTTAACTCGATTGAACCCGTGTACATATATCTGGTAAGATGTTAATATAAAGAAATAATACATTCATAAATAAATAAATAATTTAAATTATTATTATATATAATGATAATGATAATTATAGATGGTAATGGTAATAATGGTAATAATGGTAATAAATATCCTTTTCTTGAACTTACTTTAAGATTAGCCTAAACGAATTAGGGGTGATATCTGGTTTACTAAACTTAATTTCATCATTATCCCTTTTTTTTGCCCAATTAGTTGATAAAGCAGCATTAAAAAAAGAAGACCTACTTCTTAAAATAAAAGAATGGGCTTTAAATGCCAGCTTATCAGGTTCTTCACCAACAACAATAATTACATCATGATCATCAGCATCTTCATAACGTTTACTAATATCCCTTACAAAAGCATCGGACAACAATAAATCTGACATAATTTTTTATTTTATTTGTATATTATAAAAAACGAATTATTTTTATATATTAAAAGAAGAAAAGGAAAAAAAATTTTTTTTTTATTTTTATAAAAAAACTTTGATTTTAATCAAAATCAATAATCAAATCAATTGAATAATATATAATAATAATAATACTTATTTATCATCATATTATATTTATATAGAAATTCATGGATACAATTTATTGGATGTTGTGTGTATGTATGTTTGGAGGAGAGGCATAAACACAACATAATTTATGCATAGAAATACATAAAACTAATAAAAAAAAAATGCATATGCACACACACATATATATATATGTATTTATTGGTACGAAATAATTGGATGAAAATGATTATGTACATGCATTAGGTGCATTTTTATTCATTACCACTTGTACTTTTTTACACCACATTTACATAAAAATAATAAATAATATAATAATACATAATCTATTATATAACACATAATCTAAACTTATGAAATATGTATGATGATTTAAGTTATTTTTCAATTATTTGAAATACTTCATAATCTAATAAATTAAAATTAATTGCATCAATGATTCCTCTTTCATAATCTCTCATATAACAAGTACGAGTAAAAATATTCAAATCTTCACCAAATCCAACTAAATCAAATTGGGGACCACAATCTCTAATTGCTTGTTCAGAATTCACAACTCTGCTCAAAACCTTCCTCATATTATCATCAAATGAAAATATAAAACTATCATTTGTCGATAACCATTCACCTGAACTTGACCATGCGATCGGATTGTAGCCTCCTATTATTGATTTATTTGTTCCAGTGATTTTCAACACGACTAGTGTTGAACCTTTATTATCACATTTCTCACGAAATACGTCTCTACTCAAGCCATCACGACTTCCACGAACAAGTAATTGAAATTCTCGATTTATATTATTGTAGCTATTATTATAAAATTCAAATATATTATCGTCACCGTCATCATTGTCATTGCTGTTATTACCATCATCATTAATATTATTATTCTCATTAATTACTTCTGATTCTATCCTGTCAATCCAATTAGAAATGATTGATAAATGATAAGGCTTGATGATTAGTGAATCGAGAGATTTTGTTGGTTTTGACCTCGGTTTTGAAATTTTGTCAATGTTTGATTCGCTGCCAGGAACTAAATGAAACATTTTCAAGTCTTCTTTGAGTTTTGTAGGCAACAATCTTTTATAAGGTCTCACTTTATAATAATAATTGGCTGATGAGATTTGAAAGAACCTTATGTGAGGCAGACACTCTTTGATAGATTGTTTGATATTTGTCACATCTTCATCTGACCATTCATTGACATCAGAACTTATATCAGGATTTTTTGATAATACCCATTTAATAACATAATTCCAAATTTCAATCTCTTTCAAATCCAAATCATCTCTTTTCAACAAAGATACCAACGATGACTCTTCTAACAATTTAAAATCTTGTGATTGAAAAATCAACGAAGCATCTTCACAAATTGTCTCTTCACAGTAGGCTCGTAGTTTATGCCATGATTTGTGTTTAAGGGTAGTCTGAAGCACACGTACCAAATTAAGTTTCAACCATTCTATTTCATTATGAATAATATAATCTTGAATATAATCCACCAAATCGCTAAGCACCAATTCCTCAGCCACAATAAGCAAATCCAATAAATCTTGTGGTGCTTCTTTAACATCTAAATTTATCTTACCAGTATAAATATATCTAAAAGAAAGTAGTGATAAAAAAAAAATTAAGAAAAAAGGAGAGGTAATTTTGGGGACTTTTTTTTTTAGTGTGTGTGTGTGTGTATGCGTTTCGTGAAAATTACCTTAAAATATCTTTAAAAATTTTAGGAGAAATATTAGATTTTTTATAAACAATTACGTCAATGTTTTTACTATTATTATAATCGTCATCATCGTCATCATCGTCATCGTCATCGTTATCATAATTATCATCGTCAATATTATTTTTTAACGATTTTTTTATTGATAAAAATTTTCTGAAAAAAGAAGATCTGGCTCTTAAAATTACTGAATGAGCATGAAATATTTGAATATTTGGTTCTTCACCAATTTGAATCGAAACATCATAACCATCTGAATCGTCATAAAGTTGACCGATATCTCTTAATAATGCAAATGATAAATCTGATGACTGTTCCTTTGACATTTTATATATAAGATATTTCTTTTGGAATAAATTTTTTATTTCAATTTATATATATATATATATATATTTAAAAAAAAAATTTTTTTACAAGTAGTTTTGTAACACAAAAATATTAACTAACTCTTATTGAATTGAAAAGCTCTTTCCCAAAAGTTACAAATATATAACACATTTGCAATTTTATAACTTTTTAATACATTGTGTGTCATTATGACTGCTGCTATTATGTCTATATATATACATATATAGATATATATGTAGAGAGAGTGCGGAGAATATCCATTGTTAAAAAAAAAAAAAATCTTTTTTCCCCAAAATGTATAAAATTAAAAAATTTCAGCTTATGTATTAATTATCACCAATATTACCAATTATCACCATTATAAACCGCTTATAAACCATTATAAAATTGCTTATTTTACACATGATAGCATTTTTATGGAAATATTATAAGCAAAAGTTGTAACATTATGCGAGCAACTTTTATTTTGGTTCACGCGCGTACAACTTGCGCTAACCTACTACCAAAAACTAAAAACTCTTTGACCCTCCTTAACCTTGTCTTTCAAATTAATCCTAATTTGATTAATTTATTTTATTAGGCTCGTCTCGTTAAAAATCATTCATGGCATTAGAAATCTCATTATAGTGAATATTTTTTTTTTCGTAACCCTCTATAGTGATATGGAATGATCAACGTTCTCGGTCAATAGCGTGTATGTATGGGAAAGGGTAATGACGCAGTAATTCAATCTATTAATATTAATTAAATAGAGATTAGTTCGGTATAAGCCACTCATCCGTAAACAAATAATTAATATATGTATGTAACACAAGTTTGAGAGAGTCAATGAGTCAATGAGTCAATGGGTGTGGCACATTTAGCGATTAAAAATTATATATTAAAATAGCAATTGCAATGCCATGGTTTAGTAATTGGCAATCTCTAGATGAACAATATAAATAAATAACATAAATAAATAACATAAATAAATAATATAATAATAGCAAAGTGAGAATGCACATTAAAAAGAAAGAGCGGAAGAGGAAGGAGGATCTTATCAATCATCGGTGTGCAAGCTAACACAAAAAAACATTAATTCTCCGATATCTTAATCCATCTAAAATTTTATTAAAAAAAAACATCTAGAAAAAAAGAATGCGAAGAAAAGGGGACAAAAGGGAACAAAAGGGGACAAAAAGGGGAGATAATGGAGATGACAAAAGGGGAAAGGAGGACAAGAAGCGATTAAATGAGTAAACATTTAATTTCTATTTTATAAACAAATAAACAATTACAAATAAATAAACATTAAATAACCAATAAAAAGAGAAATATCTATTTCTAGCAACTTCTTTTGAACCTTCTATTTTCAAACTGATAAGATAAAAAAATCTACGTTTTCTCTCTCACCACTCAACTGCTTCCTTCCCATCCACCATTACCTTGTTTTATTGTTGTTTATTGTTTATCCCATTGCTGATAAGATTAAAATTCCTAAATATGGGAAACCAAATAAATTACTATTCTTTAAATTTATTCTTTATAAAATTTATAAATGTTATAAATGTTTACTGATAAGATAAAAGATTTTTCTAAATCCAGAAAACTCAATTTACTAAGCTATTTATTCTTTTGTGTAAATGTTTATAATGTGTGACTGACTATATTTAAACATTCATTGCTATCTTGCTTGCCATTCGTCAATAAATATAAAATATAAATATTAGTAATAATTACAAACTCACTTGCCACCTGCTTACAAATTAAAAAATCCTAATTCAGCCAAATTGTGGCAATTTTGTCAAAAAAGGATCCCATGACGATTTTATTTATTTTCTGATTAATAATTATTTCATTAAATGTCCGCCTCCGTACTATTCGATCACATGATTCATATACTACAACAAACTTGACAACATATGTTGTCATAAAACTTTCCAGATCCCTTTGTGTCCATTACATCAAGCAAAAAAAATATTAAGCATCTGACTAACGCTGAAACTAGCAATAATTAATGTATAGCACAATTGGTGAAACAATTAGTGAAAAAGATAGAAACAAAAAGAATAAAATAAATGGCTCCCCTAATAATAATAGTGAACCATCGCCCATCACCTGTTATTAAGGAAATATCGATCGCCAAGAAATATTCTTAGCATCAGGATAGTTTCTAAATGTCAATTTAATTTGCCAAGTTGGATAATTTTAGCTGACAAATAAAATTAAATAAGTTAATTTATTTTTTGGTCAGCTGAATGCTATGATATTTTTGCAAAAAAAAAAATGACTTTTTTGTTTATTTGTTAAATTTTACTATTATTATTATTAGTAATCTTTGTGTTATGGTTGTCTTTGGTTGCCTTCCCGCACCATCTATTATTATTATATTTTTTTTATTTTAGGGTAAATATTGATACCATGTGTCGCTCCATGTGCAATGTTTGACGCTAACACTAATAAATAAATATTACTAAAAAATAAAAAAATAATAATAATTATTTCATCATACTTTTGCTTTTTTTTTAATCAACAATTAATTGACTTAATCAGTCAATTTCGGTAAAACTTTCGCCGAGAATTTATTTGTCCAGATTAATAAATATTACGGTGCGTTTGATTGTGAAAATATTATAAATTAATAAATGATGTCAATGATTTCAAAGAATCTAAAATTAGAAAAAATTTAAAATACCAACTTATTCCCAATTTATCATTTTTAACACCGAATTTAAAAAATTGGGGCTTATGTTAAAACTTTTATATTAATTATATATATATATAATTGATAGACTTGGCATTTATTATTTATTTTATATATATATATATATATATATATTATTCATTACATAAATTGTTAAAATAAAAATTCGCATAAATATCAAATAAATTTCTTGTCTTGAATTTTCAAAAATCAAATTAAAAAATTTAATTATTTAAATAAATTAAAAAAAATTTTTTTTTCTAAACAAAAAAAACGAACAAACAAATTTTTTTATTTTATATTCCTTTTTAACTTTTAAACACTAAATAACAAATTAAAATTTTTTTCTTTTAAAAAATTAAAAATGAGTGAAAATATTTCTGCTATTTCTGAAATCTCTTCTATTTCTTCCTCTGCTGCCACCACCGCATCTTCTTCACCCAATATTCTTGAATCTGATCAAACAGTCAACAACGACAATAAAAATAAAAACAACAATCATCATCATAATGTTGATTCACTTCCTCAAATTAAACTTCCATTTCCACCAGTGATTGATCCATCAGACTTGATTCATCCTAGCAAACCAGTTACAAGTATTTCTGCATTCGACGAACCTCATAAACCATCACGTGCACCAAATGCATTCATCATTTATCGTAAAGCTTTTGTTAAGGCGGCTAGAGATGAAGGCCATTGTCTACCAATGACCGTGATTTCTTCAATGGCTTCTGCAGCCTGGGAAAAAGAGTCTGAGGAAGTTAAGACAGAGTATAAACGTATTTCAAAAGAAGCTCATTTGAAAAAGAAGGCAATGTATCCAAAAGAAAGAAGAAGAAGAAGAAAAGAAAGATGGAATGTTGTATCATTTCAACAACCCAATATTATTAAACATCATGAAAATAATGAAGATCTCAATCTATATAACCACAACAACAACAACAACAACAACAACAACAACAACAATAATGGTATTCCTACTGCTAACGCTACCATTAACGGTAATCTTGGTAATGATTACTATCTCTCACCAGAATTATCAGCTAATTTTACTAACCAACTTACAAATCAATTGATTGATTTATTTTCAACACCTGACATTTCAATGTTTGAGAATTATGAAAATAATAATCAATCTTGTACGTATATCAATAATAATAATAATACTGTGATGGCGGTTAATGAATATAATAATGCATTTTTAGTAAATTCTTTACTTAACGACACTACAAATAATAATTGTAGTAATAATAATAATAATGATTTATTTCAATTAGAACAACAACAACAACAACAACAACAACAACAACGACAATCTGGCGACTTTTCATTTTTAAATTTATTGAATGCAGCAAATACTCCTGAATTATCATCATCTGATGATAATTATTCAAACATCTCTTCTCCATATTTATCAAATGACGACGACTCAATTATAATAAACAACAATAACAATAAATATTTATTATCTGATATATCTGATGATAATCTCTTCAATTTTAACAATTTTACAGATGATTTATTATTAAATCATATTAAATCATCACCATCTATATCATCATCATCATCATCACCGCTATTATCGATCGACGATAACAACAACAACAACAACACATCTCCGTTATTACCTTCTTTTTTTGATAATGTGCCAGAATTTAATTACGGTTTATTATATTAAGATTTTTTTTTTTTTTAAAATTATGAAAAAAAAATTTTAAGATTTAAGATTATAATAATAATAATAATAATAATAATATAATAGTAATAATAATAACATATAGTTTTGTGTGTATATAGATGGAAAGTGCATTATTTCCTAAAAAATCTTCTTTATGATTAAGTTTTCAATTTTTTTTCCCGCTAATTTAGCTTAGTATTGGTTTTTTGTAGAAATATTATATAGTATTAAAAAAACATATAGAATTTATTAAATTAGAAATAATTATTTGTATATAATCATTTTAAAAAAAATATATATGTAATAAAAAAAAAATTTTTAAAATCCATCTTTGAAAATGTTCCATTTTAATGCAACTACGCCTTCGATTATAATGTGTAATTGATTGCTATATGTCATCCATTAAAGATTTCTTCTGCATGTTTGCCCTTGTGCGACAATATATAAACATTATAATTATCTGATGAAATAGTAGTAATCATACAAATAAATAAGCAATAATAAATAAATAAATATTTAAGAGGATTTAAATTTAAATGATGTTCGATTGCTTTGTGACATCATCAATTTTATAATTACTATTAGCTCAAAAGACACAAATCCCACGCCCAAATTCCATCCCGGGCCTTGTCAGGTAAACCCCTAATTTCGTGACGATCGATCGATCGATTTGACTAAAATTTGATACAAACTAACTTGTTAGGGTTTCGTCACCCAAGACTGATAAAATAAATAATTTTTCTATACTTTTCATATGAAAATTTTTGTTCTTGATAAAAAAATAGGAAAAGTATACCAGAACACACCAAATTAGACATGTTTTGCTAATAAAAAAGATTAGCCATTAAAATAAATTGAAATTTCGAGATTTTAACCTGGTTTTTTTTTATAACGAACGAATTTATATAATAAACCTTATTGATTGTTATAAAAAAATCATTCGAGAAAAAAATACACAGTAAAAAAAATCTTCTAGTAAATTGTATAATAAAAAATAATGAATACCTGTGAATGAATATTTTAAATGATGAATAGATAAAACAAACCATTCTAAATACAGAATTTAATTAATAATTTTTACCAGTGGAATCTTTATTTATTTCAATAGAAGTAGATATTGATATGCAATAAACAGTCTCATCGCATTATTCATTAAGGAAAAATTAATTATTAAATATTCTAAAAAGAAAACCAACATTATTTTTTATTTATAGTATTTACAAATTTTTTATCTGGTCCGCCCGCACATTACACAGATAGGTCATACGCGAAATCGTGCATAAAGTTTGTATTTCCCAAAAACTCGAAACTATTAATGTTGATCAAATGTTATTATTATGACCGACTCTCTTTAATAGTAAAAATGTGCGGGTCTGGGCCCCTAAATGTACTAGAAGCCTTTCTTTGTACAGATAAACATGTATTAGCATGTTCACTTGGTTGCGCCAGATCAGTTATGATTAATTTGTGCTACAGGATTTTTCATTGGATGAGATTACGTGTCATTCCATTTCAATGTGTTATTTATTTTTTTAAGCGATTTTACGTGTAAAAAAACAACCCAAAAAAAATTTTTTCTTTAGGGAAAGGAAATGTTTCGTCGACTATCGAATGTTTCAAATGTTGCGTCAACTAACGTTCTAAAAGGTGGAGTTGGTGGTAATAGTAGTGGTGTTTACTATATTGGAAATTTGTTTGGTAATAATGGTTGTGTTTATGGAAGAGGATTATTTGGTGCTGTAGCAAATTTACTCGTTGGTCAAACAAAATTAATGACAACAAAGAACAACAGCAATAACAACTCAACAGTACTTGTTAACAGTCGTGCTTTTAGTATCAGTCTTTTAAAAAAAAACGTTAGCTCTACTTCGCCTATCTTTTATCCTTCTGCTGTTGCTAAACCTGTAAAGAAAAAGGCAGCCGCTGCTACTAGCGGTAAGAAAAAAACAACAACTGCTGGCAATAAAGCTAAAGCTAAACCTAAAACTCAAACTAAAGCTAAAACTAAAGCTAAGGCTAAGGCTAAAGTCAAGAAAACTAGTGCTAAAAAACCCATAAAAAAGGCGACTATAAAGAAGAAAGTAGCTGCAAAGAAGGCAGCAGTACCTGTTAAAAAAGGTTATTTATATTTTTTTGAAGTGTAAAATAAATTAAAAAAATAATGATATTGATTAATTGATTGATTGGATCGGATCAACTAGCAGCACTTCCCAAAATTACAAAACCGGAACCTAAAAGACCAAATACGCCATATTCTATATTCTTTAATGAAGAATACAAGATGGAAATAGAGAAAGATCCTACCCTTAAGGTGCCAAGAATTGGTAAAATTTTAGGTGAAAAATGGAGAAATTTACCCGATGATATGAAAGAGGTAAGTAATAGTTTCTTGTGTATAATGAATATGATTATATAATTATAATTATTTGAGATGACAATCATCATCGTATAACAAAACAGAGTTATAAAGCGAGATATCTTCAAGAAAGAGAAGAGTATAAGAAGAATTATGAGAAATGGTATAATTCTTTGACAGTAGATGATATTAAACTTGAGAATAAACATCGTAAATTGAGAAAGAGACGAGGAAAAAAACTTTTGAAAATTCCAAATATGCCCAAAAGACCAACCAGTCCTTATATTTATTTCGTTGTAAAAAATATGGATGTAAATGATGGTGAAAAGTCTACAGTTCGTGTGTCCAAACTTGCAGAAAAATGGAGAAATTTATTGGATAAAGAAAAGAAGGTAATTTCTAATTGATTGATTACTTGATTTATGATTGATTGGTCGTATTAATGTATTTTTATTATAATGATTTTTTTCCTTTCCTGATATAATATTATCATTAGATCTACCAAGATTTAAGTGAAAAGGATAAAAAGAGATATTTAGACGAGATGGTAGAATTCGAGAAAAAACAAGTGGTGGCTTGAAAAAGAAAAAGTTTTTTAAATAATAATAAATAAAAATTTATAATAAAAGTAATTATTAATAATAATAATAATAATAATAATAATAATAAAGATTGCAGAAGTTGAGAAAAAACAAGTGGTGGTTTGTTTTGATGAATTGATGAAGATGACAATAAAAAAAGAAATTAATAATTGTTATAAAGTGGTGGGGCGTTCTTTTGCCTTTTTTATCTTTATATTTATTTTTCGTAATAATTGGTTGCCAGAATTGACTGCGGCTCAACCTTTTGACATAAAATGAATGATAAACAAGTTTTTACTAATATATCTATATGGAATGTTCTTATTCTTTGGATTACTTTTGCCGTAATGATGACGAGATGGTTCATTTTTGTTGTTGACATTGGTCTCTTATTAATATCTTTATTTAGTACTGTAAATGATGTCGTTATTAAATAATTAATTAAATATTCCTAAAAACATATGAATATTGGATGATTCAATCTAACCTAATTAAAAATTATAAAGCTCATTGGAATTAAAGTTAGGTAAAGAAAGGGAAAGTTGTACAAAATAGAATATTATCTTACCTCGTCCGGAGAAATTTAACCGAGAAATTTTTGTCGGAATTTGTCCTAAATAGGGTTTATCTTATTCCTCCGTGGCCAAAAGAAATAGCAACAGTAAATAGGATAAAACTTACCGGAAAATATTCGCATTAGGTGCATAATAACAATAAATGATTGCTGTTGCATTTATTACTATCATTATCATCATCATCATCATCGTCATCATCATTATCATCATCATTGTCATCATCATTATCGTCATCATCATTATCGTCATCAATTAAATTAGTCATCGATTAAATTAGTCATCAATTAAATTAGTCAAATATTATCACTAGACACAGAATCACTGTCATCGCAAGATTCGATAACAAATCTATGTCTTCTCATGATCCTGTAATATTTACATCATTCAATGGTGTTATCGTTTAATAAATTAAAAATTCATCATAGTGTTCTGTTGAAACAAAACAAATTTCTATACATACATGGTATATATCTAAAAGGAGTTGCAAACCATTGATTAGCCAATCAAAAATTCCGGCACTCAGCGACAAGCTAATTCTTATTAGGATTGGTTGATTATAAAAAAGTCATTATTGTTCAATGAATTTTCATTATTAAAAAATCACAATTGTGCTATATACCAAATATAATTATCCATTCTAATTTACTATATTTTCTATGGAACTCAAAGAATCAAAAGTATTTTAGGGTGAAAAGATAGCACCCCATGCATGTTTCTAGATTAACCACGAACAACAAATACAGGATGCAGAACAATTAATAAAAAATGGAAATCTTTGGAAGAAGAAACATAACACGTGATGGTCCTTATAATTGTAAAATCCGTTTTTTTCTTTTAGTTTTTTGAGGAATATAATAATAGCTTATAATAGGATACTAAAGTTGTGCAACCACCAAAATTAGATCAACTTTTTCATACGTGTGTGTTTTGAGATATGGCCTTTATATCCTGCTTCTATTATGGAAAAGTCCTTATTTTTATAAGTATTTGGGGGTTTGGATGCAACGATTATAAATGTAATTTTTCAACAGACTCGGAATTTATTTCTGGCTGAGGTAAGCAATTATCATCAATGTAAGTGACGATTTTCTTTAATCCATTTCTTAGTATTTGGGAACATACGTGTTATTGATTTTGCAATTCTAAAATTCCAAATTTTGTTTGTGGAAATAAACAAGGTTTTGATTTTCTCTTTTTGATCCACCTCTTTTGGTGCCACCAGTGGCGGCATTCGTTTTAAAGTGGCGGAGACAGTTTGAATCATTTTGATTTGTTCAATAATGCACCCTATGGGTTTTGGACGGGTAATATGGGGCATACTGCAACAAAACCAGACAAAGTGAACATTGGTGTTACCAAGAATTTCAGGGATCAAATTTTAGTCATTTGTAATGTGATTATAATATCAGTTTTATAATATCCATTTGTGATATATAGAATTACCCCTATATAAAAATAGTTAATATGAAACTCATTTACATCAGATCTACTATGGAACCCAAGAATTATAGTACTATCAGAAGTATTTTGAAGAAAGAACAAGGTGAAAAAATTGCTCCTTATATTTTCAAAATAAATGATACTCAAACACTTGAAGCTTGTCTAAGGAAAGAAAAGATCACCTATGAAATTTATCAAGAAGAAAGAAAAATCATAGCTAATAAAAGAACCAACATAAAGCCACAATGAATCTAGCCTAGAAAGAAGTGAAAATCAGAAGAAAAATAATTTTACTATATACCTAACTCAGGTTAATTATCAGTATGGTGAACATGTATATATTAACACATCATAAAGAACAGTTGTTGTTTCCATATAATAACAATATTATTTATTAATAAATCAGCAATTTTTATTTAATAAAATATATTTATATAAATGAAATATTTTTTCTTTAAATTTCCAATAATTTTTAACATTTTCCAAATATATTAATTACTCCATGCAAAAATTACTTACTTCATTTCGAGTAGCATAATAATATAATAATAATATATTCTCCATGAAAATAATTTATTTAGCTAATTTAAAATGTTCATCAATTGTTGAGTAAGTGTATCCTCCATCGATTAATTGACTTATACATTCTCTAAATATAAAAATATCATTTATTAATGTGCATATTGATAAATAATGAGCAAATTAAATGTTATGATTACATTTATAAAGAAGCTTACTTGATTTGGTCATGGTTATAATTTACATCAGCTATTTCTCCTATATTGGAACCATTATCTCTATCATTATTATTAATATAACTAATAATTTGATTATATATATACATTTGGTAATTTTTTCCAACATATGTATTTTTTCAATTCTTTATCTTCAGTTTCATTTTCATCACATAGTCGGCAAATCTCCTTATATGGATGTGGTATGGGTGTAATATAATCAATGTATGTTTTGATTTCAATGATCATCCACTCACACAAGTTAATGGATATAAAATACCCATTATAAAATCGTTCTTCCTCATTGATAACATATCCATAACTGACTAAAAACTTTCTCCAAATACTACTATCATTGTCAATGAGATTTTTCCATAATTTACTCACCTGGATTAATTTACAGACACTTTGTATGTCCAAATAACTTATGATGAGCAAGATCAGCTCATCTGGAAAAGTATGTCCTTTAAAAATTTGATCATCTTTTTTTCTTTTTGTTCATTTTGGTGGCATTTATTTTTTAAAAAAAAACATTAATTTATCTACATAACTAGAATGGTAACAAGTTTCAATAAGTGGCAACCACCATTCTTATGATAAACACTTAGATGTTTTCTTTGCCATGGGCATTTATTTGCTTTCTTTTCTTTTTTTGAATCTTGTCGTCTGGCATATTTTTAGTTTAAGAAAAAAAAGGATTTGCTGATCAATCAACGAGTCTAATTATTTATGTATCAGTCACAGGACATGTCACGCAGATCAATAGTAATAGCAATATGAATTGATGTGACTAGGTGCAGGTCATCTATACTCATCAAAAATGTAGATCATTCCGAAATTTCAGATAACTATCAATGAATTTTTATTGGT
>CAUDNR010000536.1:4438-29809 GCA_958430865.1 Entrophospora sp. SA101
CAATCGTTGGTTTGGCGATTGGTTCAATCGTTGGTTTGGCGATTGGTTCAATCGTTGGTTTGGCGATTGGTTCAATCGTTGGTTTGGCGATTGGTTCAATCTTTGGTTTGGCGATTGGTCCAATCGTTGGTTTGGCTATTGGTTCAATTGTTGGTTTGGCGATTGGTTCAATTGTTGGTTTGGCGATTGGTTCAATTGTTGGTTTGGCGATTGGTTCAATTGCTATTCCAACAATCGATCTAACGACAGTTTCTTTTGCTTCAGTAATTTTGGTGGATTCTTTATCATTCGTTGGTGGTAGTGGTAAAGTTTTTGTTTTACTTTCTTGAGATTGTGTTATAGTCAAATTTATCGGGGTTTCTTTTTTATTTATAGAGTTTTGTGTTAATCGTGAATTTTTGAGTGAATTTGATCGTGATAGTTGTAATTGATGTAGTGGTGGTAGTGGTAATGGTGGTGGCGATGCCAGCAGTGATGATAATTTTGATTTTGGTATTTGTTGTTGTTGTTGTTGTTGTCTTGGCTTCTCTTGAGAAATCTTTTGTATATTTGGTAAAACCTTTTCTTTTTTTGGAGTGACAACTTGTTCTTGTGGCATGTTTAGTGGTTTGTCTGTTTTAAAGGAAGTAATTACAGGATTCAAATTTGTTGTATTTTGATTATTAGAAATATCAAGGACATTGTTGTTGTTAATGGCATTGAATGGTGTAGGTAATGGTTTTGATGATGAAGATGGTGATAATAATGAAGATGGCGATGGTAATGAAAATGGTGATAATGGTGATGATAGTGAAGATGGTAATGAAGATGATGGCGAAGAAGATGGCGAAGTTGATGGTGAAGTTGGTAGTGAAGATGGCGGTGAAGATAAAGTAGTAGAAACAACCGAATTTGAACTTGTTTTGTGAGTTATTTTCGATGATGATGATGATGCCAACAATGATGATGTTAATAAAGATTGCGTAGTTGAAGGAGCGTTGGAATTGATATTATTGTTTGATATATCCGTTTTGGTGTACGAGTTTTCGGTTCGATAATTGCTATCAAGTGCAGTTGAAACTTTAACTAGAGAATTATCACCAGTGTTTGTATTGTTTGGATTATTTGGATCGTATGGTAAACTACTTGTTGATATCGCTTTAGGTACATATTTACTTTGAACACCAAGCTGATCAAAGCTGGTTTGTCCGCTAGTATCTTTAACAGGAAGAGGTGGAATTTCTATTTTAATATATTTAGCTCTTTGTCTATTGACCAAAGCGGAAGCGCTTACAAACGCCGGATTATTTGAATTTGATGTAATGTGATGTGAATTTGAATGTCCAGATGATGGCTTATTTCGCAATTTTGAAAACAATCTTCTTAACTTGGTTTTTTTGCCACTTGTATTATTTGAATCTGGATGATCTTTAAGAGAGTCAGGAAAAGTAGTTTTTTCACTTGGCGGTGTTGTGTTCAAAAAGTCTATTAAATCTTGAGCCTGGTGTTTTCTTCTTTTACTTGAGTCATCTAATAAATCATCAAGATCATCATCATCATCATACAAATGGATTGGTTCAGGCCTTCTTGATTTCGAAGGTACTGTATGATCGACACTTTGGAATTTATTTAAAGCATGAGTATTTCTGTTTTTATTAATATTCTCATTATCGTTTTTAATAGAAATCATCCGTTCCAAAGATTTAATACGATGTAATGATGACGATGAATGTTTTGTATTTAATGAATTAGCAGTTGATATTGGTGATATTGGTGACAATGGTGAAAAAGGTGAACCAGGTGATGATGAATGAAAACTAATTAATAAATTGTTTTTTATATATAAATCAGGCCCACTACCAAATCCAGGCCCTGTTTGACTATTGTAAAATATTGCGTTATTTGAATCATGAACCCTTGCAATTATAATATCTTTCTCTTTCATCCTATTACTATCCCCATCCCCATCATTATTATTGCTATTATTATAATCATCATTATAGTTCCTACTACCACTACTTTCACTTCTACCACTATTTCTATTATCATCATTTTCAAAGAATGAAAATATAAAACTATCAAATGTTTTTAACTCGTCAAATGGTTTCCAATTAACAGGATTATATCCTCCAATTATTTGATGATCATTATTCAATCTTGTGATTGTTAATGTTGAACCTTTATCATCACATAAACGATGAAATTTTCTAATACTAAAACCGTCTCTAGTTGTACTAAATAACAATTTAAAAGTGAATGGTAAATTCTTGGTGTTGTTATAAAAATATTGATCTTTCTTGTCGATCCAACTTGAAATTATTCTAATATGCTTTAATTTAAGAATTTCTGAATCAAATTCAAATTTTTTGGAAGGCAGGAACTTAATACTACTATTATTACCATTATTATTGCTATTAATACTACTGTTATTATTACTATTGCTATTATTATTATTGTCACTATTATGATCATTATTAAATTGCATTGATGCAGGGTCTAATATACAACCCAATATTTCAAAAAATGTTTGTTTGTCAAATAGCCGTTCAAATGGTAAAACTTTATTTTTAAACCCTGGTCCATTAATATCTATCCATCTAATTAGTGGTATACAATCTTTGATGATTTCTTTGATCTCTTCAAAATTTTCAATTGTCCAATTTTTCAAATCACAAATTTCCAATGTACTAACTGAACCTTTTGAAATTCCCCATCGAACCAAATACTCCCAAATCTTAAGTTCATCATCCAATATAAAATCATCTCTCCTAAGTATAAGTAACATTAAATCTTTATCTATATTCAAATGTCTTTTAGAATTAAATAATAAATTTGGATCTTTGCAGATTAGTTGAAGACATTTATCACTCAGAGATGAGCATGTCTCATGATTATAAATGATCTCTAGTATTTCAATTGGATCATGTTGTAGAATGATTGATTGATTTTGAAGTAAATATGTTTGTATATGACTTATCAATTTTGTTAGTTGAAATTCATCCGATGCTACAAGAATATTGATCAATTCCATTGTATTATGTTCTACCAAATCAATATCACCCGTATATAAATACCTTTTTTTTTTTTTCAAAAAATAAAAATCAATAAATAAAATTAAAAAAAATTTTTTTATTTCACATTAATAATTTTAACCATTTACTTTAACAATGCTTGAAAAATATTTGAAGAAATATTTGGTTTCCTAAATCTAATTATGCCGTTTTCACGCTTTATCCAAGTTTCAGATAAAGCGACTTGAAAATAAGGTGAACGAGCACTCAAAATGATTGAGTGTGCTTTGAAATTTTTTACATTTGCACCTTCACCAACACTTATAATCATATCATAATTCTTTCCTATTTCAAGAATTTGTCCTATATCGCAAGAAAGATCTTTGTGAAAAGCAGAATCCATTATTATTTTTTTTCTTAATAATAATTTTTCTCAACATTAATTATTATGCACCCCCCCTTATTTTCACATTAAATATGTAGATAGTTATAATTTCTCTTTCAAAAAAATTATAAATTTATAAAACTTTGTAATTTAAACAATAAAGTATCCAATGTTTATATTTACGTGTTTTTAATTATAGGATGATTTGAATTGTTGAATTTGATATTGCCAAAATGCTCAAGTTTTTTAAATGTTTGACGTAATAACAACATAGCAACTTGTTCACGAAATTAAAAGCGTTGTATAAAGAACTCAGTATTCAATGAATCAATATTCAATGAATCAATATTTCAATGAGTCAATGATGCTGAATGCTGATTACTGAGTAGCTGAGAATCTATTTTTTTAAAACATAATTTTTGGGGAAAATTTTAATTCGAATAAAACGAATAACAGCCAAAAAGGAGAAATTAGATATTGAGTGTCCCCTGGAGCCGAATGGCTTATTTAATGAAAAAATTGGGAACAACAACAACAACAACAACAACAACAACAACAACAACAACAACAACAACAACAACAACAACAACAACAATAATTCGAATAATTAATTCGATTAAGAAAATTGATTCGAATAAGAAAATTAATTCGAATAAGGAAATTAATTTTTGAATAAAACAAATAATTCGAAAAAAATTAATTCGGATAAAACAAATAATTAAGGTCCAGTTTAAATTCAAGCTCACTGGAAAGATTTCTATTTATTAAAAGAAACATGAATCTTGTCAATTTTTATAATAATAAAATCAATATTAAATCTTGTTGTATATATATATAGTTTGAATATTTAAGTAATTGAACAACCCATGATTCCAAATAATCTAATAAAATGAATGAACAAACCAAAGATTCCAATAATAATAATGAATAAAACAAATAATTCGAATAAAGCGAATTAAATTTTTAATTCGAATAAGAATTTGTATTACGAATAGAAGCCTAGATTTGGTTAACCAATTTTGCATCGTTATAAAGCGAAAATTGGTTTATGGTAGTTCGGTTTATCGAGGTTTGATTGTATTGCATAATTCCCATTATCTGGGAGTTTAGTTACACCATAGCAAGGAATAATCAACCTGATCTAATTTTACAATAATTTACTGATTGGCTAATACTAATCTGTATTTCACAAAACCCTATTGTGTTGAAGAATTACTTCAAAAACGAATTAAGCACTTCCCTACGAACAAATATAAATACATGACATATGTAATGGAACCATTGGTGTGATTTAGTAGTCATCATTCATTTCCGCTGATATTTGATAACCGACCAATGAATTTGTTAGAAATCAGAAGGCGTCTTCAGAAATTAAAATCTGATTAGATTAAGATTTGATTTTGTTAGCAAGAGTGGCTTGAAAGGAAGTCTGATTATTGAGAACTTTCCTAATTTAGAGAGGTTAGATTGTTATCGTAACCAATTTACTAGCATAAATTTAAAGAATTTACCTAAACTTACCTTTTTCGATTTGATTAAGATTAATAAATAAATTATCATTACAAATATTCATAATATTTGAAATTTTGAAATTTTGAAATTTTTTGGATTTACAAATATTCATTGTTATTTTTTGTAAATCTTACGGTACAGATCATCTATAATCATACTAAAACAAAAAAAATTATATCATTTTAAAAAATTTAACCAATAAGTTTTATTGTTCATGACTCAAGCTTCAAAACTTATCGGCTGGTTTTTTTCTTAAACTGAAAATTGGCATTTTGGAAATTCCAAATTTTGTTATGCACCTAAGAAATTGAGACCAAGTAAATTTCGTGCAACAACTTTTTTTTTATAAAATATTTTCTACAACATTAAAAGAAAATCATTACCAAATTTTGGTCGTGAGATTCAAAATATTGTATATATAACACGAAAATTATTGTATTTCTGAGCGTAACTCAAATTTAAAAAATCTATGGAAAGAAAATTTGAGACAAATTTTTTTTTTAGATTAATAGACTCCCTTTCCAAAGCTGAATTGAATGGTGGTGGGTTTTTTAAAATCCAATGTGTGGATCACATAATATTTCAAAAGTTTTAACTTTTGAGTATAGGTGATCCGCACTGCAAGATTTATTTTTAATAGTAAAATAAATCTTAATCAAATCCTAAAGATTAAATAAATTTTTGATCAACAAATTTATGAGGGCAGATCAATCAATCCAAATCAAAAATTTAATTTTGATTTTTTTTGATATGTGTATTAATGAATATGATGATTGTGATCACTAGGCGTAATTGCCAAAGTTGTTGATGACAATAACGTTGAATTTACCATTCCCTCCCTACAAATGACAGCATAATAAAGATTAATGTTCAAAAAAACACGTCATACATCAATTGCACCCAGTCAGTTCCCGATCCAGAATGTGCTCACTGTTCACAAGATACAGGGCCTCACGTTACTACGAAGGTGTATATATGTTTGCCATTTATGTGACGATGAGCAGGATCGGTCCCTTCAATTTTGATTGTTTAAAGGTAGACTTTGTTAAATACAGGGGGTTAAGAGAAATCAAATAAGCGTTAGTGCATTCCATCATTGTAAAAATTAAAAAAATTTTTTTTTTTTGAATTAAATCAGCAAAGTGTCACTTTTTGATCCATTTTTATTTTTTTTGTATTACACTTTGCTCACCCGCACATGCTTAATTAAAAAACCTGTTATATATAAGAATCATCATATTGTCTAACTTGTTTACATTTCATTCCAAAAAAGAAAAAAATTATTTTCGAGCCTTAACCTTTTGAATTATATTAATATGTATATATATATATATATACATGTATTTATTTTTTTATTGTTATTATTATTATTATTATTATTACTCATTCATTTTTTTTTTTAAATTTTTTTGAAATGGATGAAAGAAAAGAAATAACGAAAAGGAGAAACATTTCTTTTTAAGGTGAGGTTACAGAGATTCTATCGTCCGTGTTTGAACAAAGAGATTAACCTGAATCCCAGTCCCGTTGGGTATGATGAGAAAGGAAAAAGCGGGTGGGACTGGGCCTTTATCCTACATCCGAGCCCTTTTGATTCTTGGTAAGTATGTCAATATTTGCTTTTATGCAAAATATTCGTGAATCAAAGAGAAGGGCTCGAAGAAATCTTGTTGCAGGAGTGGTTAAAGGTATAACACTAGGTTACTATGTTATATAGCACATTCCGAGACATGACTCTTGTGTTTCGAGACTTTTAGCCTTGATAGCAGGAGGATTGACGTGATAATCAGCGGACAATTTTAGTAATTCTGAGACCTATTGTCAATAAAATCAGAATTATAATATTAAAAAAATTTTTAAATATTGGAATTTTTTCCTCTGTTGGCGTTGTTGCCTTCGAAATAGAATACTTTCTGCATGGTCCTTGTTCCAGAAACATGGGTGATGCAATTGTTTGTTATACCAGAATAAAAAAATAACGATGAAGAAGGAATCGTGTCCAGCGGTAATACACATACACCGAAGCGCAATTAGCAGTGGGATGCGAAAAGTTCCATTACCGGAGAGTACGGAACAGGAAAACGAACAACAAAAAGAAAGACGATTTACGAAGGGAAAAAATTAAATTTCTTTAAACGAGATTGATAAAAATAATTAATCGGTATGAACAATCAATATTCAAAAGTGCATTTAATTGATTTCGATTTTTCATTTTTATAAAATAATAATGATTTTTTCACGTTTTTGTTGATTAGAATCATTGTATCATACAAATAAATAAAGGCAATCATTTCTGTTACTTTCCAAAGAGACTACTTAGTGATTTTTTTTGATGTTGTATTTTTTAATGATTATTCTTGACACATTTCCATATATGTTGTTAAACCACGCCTATACCTCTTAAAATATGCATTCTTTATTTCTGGGAATTTATCGTGATCAAAAGTAAATCTTATGTCAAAGAGAAAATGTGAATTTTTCTTAATGATTAAATTTGACCGAAAAAGAAGTAGGGGATGATGGATCACATTGCTGCTAATTTCGCATGGATTACAAGAAAATCCATATTCTCAAAGTCTGGACGGTTTGGATTTTCAAAGGTCAATAAAATATATTATACATGCATGTTGGGAGACATCATTGGGTTAAAAACGATGATTTTAAATAAAGATGGTTCGGTAGTAAATGAGATCGATTCTAATGGCACATTCACTTTTGATTTTAAATTATTTAATTAATTATGATTCCCAAATACACGTTATTCTGTTCTTTAGGGTAAAATATTATTTGATCACGGAGTTAATGTTAATAATGTTATATCACCAACTTTTGTAAAAATATTTTATACATTTGTTTTTTATCATCATTAATTTGAAATATTATCGTACATCTGTTAATAATCGTGTAAAAAAGTGGAGAATTTTTTATTATTATATGGGAAAAACCAAAACTACAATAATATTCTTATGTACAAACAGCTTTACAAAGATGTTATAATCTAAAGAAAAAAATGGGTTTAAATTAACGGTTCAAAAAATCTGAATTAATCCATCTAAACTCATATCTAATGATCGATTGGACTATATACAATGATTTTTACCCTATATTATTATATATGTATATAAATAAATACACTTTTTTAGGTTTTTTTTTTTCCTAAAAATGGATTTGTTTGGTATATTATTAATAAACATCTCACGTAACAAGGTCTCAAGGTCCTAGCCATATAAAACTATTAATCAACTAATCATTGATTTATACTTCAGACAGTTGATCGAGAGGACCGACTTATCAAGTTTGCCTGTATATGATTGGTTTAGTATTAATGATGTTTGATGATGTTGATAATGTTTGCATTATTTTTGTTGCGGGATAGAATTGGCTTGATTCACATATTTTATTAACGCATCTCTTATATCTTCTTTTCTAGCAGGTTTTGAAACAAAATCATTCATTCCTGATTCAATACAATTTAATCTATCATGCCATAAAGCATTCGCTATTAACACATAAATACAAGCAAATAATTTAATTTGATTGTATTTATCAATAAAAATAAGAATAAGGATGGTCATGATTATGATGATTTACTTGCCTGTTAGTGCAATTATCCAAGGTCTTTTTATATCTTGACAATTACTACGTATTATCTTTGATGTTTGAAATCTAAAAATAAATTTGCTTGAAAAAAAAGAAATAATATATTTAAAAAAAATATAAATTATATAATAAACACGTACCCATCTATGTACATATATTTGCAAGATATATATATAAAGTATAAAATACATGTAAAATTAGAAATTTTAGTCAATAATAATAACATCGTAATAAAATCATCAAAATCATAATTATTTACCCATATCAGCCATTGAAATGTCCATAAATATAACATCATATATCTTTTCATCGCATTTTTTTATTGCGGTTTTACCATCACCCGCTATTTCGCATTTTTGATTCAATTTAGAAAGTATTCGTGATGTTACCAACTAATTTAATAAAATCATTATTAATTGATGATACATGTTTAGACATAGTCAACTCCAAAAAAAATTATTACCTGATTTATTTGATTATCTTCAACGACTAATATCGCTAATTTAGGCAATCCAAAATCATCCTTACTATTATGCTTGCCGTTTATGTTAAAAAAACTTGATGAGATTATTGGTGAAGAAGACAATCCTGGTGTGATTGGTGGTTGTTGCGTTATTTTTATAGACGATGATACCGGTATTATATTGCTGGTTTTTATACTGGGCAAAATATTTGAACATATTGATGGTGACGGTGATGATGACTGTTTTTTTAATGTTTTATTTAATAGTGATCTTTCAGAATTTGTTGATGACAACGATAAATTTCTTTGTTGTTTTTTACTTTTAAATATTTCATTTTGTGATTTATTATCATTGTTGTTGTTATTTGATGACATCGTTCTACGTTTTTCTTTGTTGTTAAGAATATCATTATTACTATTATTATCACAACTGATATTGTTTATGTTATCATGATTAGAAATAAAATTTGCATTTATGTCATCTATACTATTCCTACTACTAGTACCACCAATACTAACATCGTTATCATCATGTAATTTACTAAAATTAACCAACATCTTCGTTTTTTCATATGTATCGTTTTTAATGTCAATTGATTTATCAAATTCAAAATTATCATTACTATTATTGTTACAATCAATCCCAGTATTATTATTATAATAATAATTATCATCGCAATCATTGTCATTGTAACCTTCATTATTATTGATATTATCAACATTATTATTATTATGAAAATTATTATAATTTTCCCATTCCAAAAAATTCAACATTGGTTTAAATTTAACAGGTGATGAAGAGTAGACAATATTTACACCTTCTATCTTGAGATTTTTAAATGTTGTTTGTAATGAAGAATTAACTAATATCATTATCGACCATTTTTTCAGCCTCAGCCCTCCCTTCAACTCTGCTTTAAATAAATCCAACTCGTTATTATCTATTAATAGTTTTAGATTGATAATCAATAAATTAATTTTTTCCTTTTCACCGTTCATCCCATCATTGTCATTGTCGTCACAATCGAAATAGGAATTTTTAAATTTAATAAGTTCTGTGAAACTATTAAAAAAGATTGGTTCTTTTTGAGAACCACATTGCCGCAGTATTTGTTTTAGTCCAATCCTATTGGAATTATATTTTTCCAGCACGCAAATTGATTTTGAAGTTTTAGTTGGTGATAGTGTTGGGTATGAGGGGGAATTTGGGTCTTCTTCGAGGTATACATGAAATATCATTATTGTGCCAGATTTATCTTGAGTGTTTGGTTCTACACGTATATCACCATCCATCAACTTAATCAATTTACTTACTATTGCCAATCCTAAACCTATAAATATAATAGGAAGTTGGATGTGAATTTATTTTTAATAATATTAATATTAATAATAATAATAATAATAATGAAGAGACAACATAATAATATATATTCTTTTCATACCAGTACCACCATATTTGCGCGTTATGCTGGCATCTGCTTGTGAGAATTTTTCAAATAATCTTGGTAATACTTCTTTTGATATACCTATTATTATTTTTTAAAAATAAATAATCTGAACATCAAGTTTAATAAATAGCATGTATTTCTTTAATTTGTAAATACAAACCAATTCCTGTATCAGTCACCTCTATTATAACTTTGACTTTCCTAGTACCATTAATCGTCACATGTTCGCTATCCACTTTAATCATGACATCTCCATCAGCCTGAGTAAATTTGCAAGCATTTGACAATAAGTTTACAATGATTTGTCTGAATCTAGTCATATCACCAACAACATTATAAGGAACATTTTTATCAATAAAATAATTAATTCTTGGTCTGGATGATTCTTGTCCTTGTAGTGAAACTATATCCAAAGAAGTTTCTATGGCTTCTTGTACACAGAATGGAATTCGTTCGAGATGTAGATGTTCTTCTTCGTATTTTGAAAAATCCAAGACGTTGTTGATTATTGCTATTAACATATCACCACTTTTTTTAATAATCTCTAACAAATCACGCATTTCTCTCATTTCACTATGATCTGAGATACTAGGCGTTTCAAGCAGTATTGAAGTTAAAGCAAATATTGCATATAAAGGTGTGCGCATTTCGTGAGACATTACTAAAATTATTATCATTTAAAAAAAATCAAATTATTTTTAGTCGATTATTATTTCAATGAATAATCTTTGAATTAGTTAATAACAATACATTAATTAATACATACCCGCAAGAAATTCACGGTGTGCCTATTTAGTAAAAAAAAATAAAAAAATAATTGGATAAATAAATAATTACTAAAAGAAAAAAAACAAATAAATTATCCACTTTGATTATTACCTGTATTGCAGAAGCTTCCTTTCTGGCCAATTCCAATGCTTCATTTTTTTCAGCCAATTGACTAATACGTGCCTTTTTTTTTTAAAAAAAAAAAAGAAGATAAACCAATTAATTAGTCAGTTAAAAAAATATCAATGTGAAATTATTATTACTACTATCTTATCTTTTATTAGGTTTGTGCTTACTTTGTCTTGTTCTATTAGGCTGGATTGAGTCAAAGCAATAGATATTTGTTCGGCTAAATCGGATAAAAATGTTAAAGTAGTTGATGTCCAATCTTCACGTGATTTATTTTTAGAAATATTTGAAACTTTCCATCGTTGTAAAATTATGATGCCGTGTTCTTTTTCTGACATTGATATTGGAACAAGTATTACCTAGAGGAAAAAGTAAATAAAAATTTTTTTTTTAGAATTTAAAATTCATCCATCTAACTAACATTGATTGAAATAAGATAAAAAAATTAATTTACCCTATCCAGATTATCATAATCTCCATCGATATATAGGTCATATAACTCGGTATCATTGGAACTAAGATGTGATGTGACGTTATTTTTAAACATATTTTTAATCATTAAACTATTTGGATTTAACTGAGAATTTGTCGTATTGTATTTTTGTTGAAACATTTGATTAGAATCTTGTACACATTCCCAACAACCAACACGAGTTTTCATTATAAATATTTGGCATCGATCAGCATCCAGTATTTCATAAAGTTGAGACACAGTGTTATCATATATCACATTTTTTGATAAGATTTCACGTATCTTTTTTTATACATAAATATAGATATAAATATAAACATAAATTATGAATAATAATCATAATAATAATAATAATAATAATAATAATAAATAAATAAATAAATAAATTTCACATACAGCATGAATTACACGTCGAAAATTGGACATTAATTGATTTTCATCACGTAAAAATCTTTCGGATAATAATCTTGAAGAAATTTCATCTTTATATTGAGCAGCTAATAGAGGTAATTCCAACGCTTTAGGAATGATGATTACTAAAGCTCCAGCAGTTATCAAAGATACTACAGCACAAATAACTTTTATTATTGCAGAAATAACATAGGATTGATTCCAAGGCATCCATGCGGCCACTACGTGAGTTGCTCCACATAATATTATGAAGGCTGAAAATAAAGCAAATACTAGAGGAAATGGTAGTTTTGGTGCTGTATCAAATGTATATAAAAATAATATGTTATTGTTTATAAAAAATTTTCTTGGAATCATGTGATTTTTATCATAGAAATTTACAAACCTTTTCTCATGAAATAAATCAGTTGAACCGGAATAGTGAAATAGGCGAGTGCAATCGCCAAGTCAACTATAAATAAAAACCACGCAAGCGACTCATCTATAAAAGGATTAAAAAAAAATTTTCTGTTAATATAATGGTGATGATGATCCCATTATAGATTGCTACAATTAGATTTTAAAAACATACTTAATGGCATAAGACATCTACCACCTTCAATTGTGTATAATACATTTTTCTTTGGCCATCGATTATAACCATCCGGTGTAAATAATTCAAAATAGTAACTACGGCAATGACCAATACTAGGCATTGATACTTTACATACATACATACATATATAATATAAGATTAAGGGTAAAGTTAAATTTTTTTCGGATAATTTAAATTACCTGTTGTAAATAGACCGTGATCATCAAAAACATTCATATCTCCATTCATCAAAACCTTTTCGTTGCCAAGAGCTAAAGAGGCATTAATCGAAGATAAATCAAAATTTAGTTGATTCTGGTTGTTCTCAAATCTTATGAAAAACGTAATCATATTTGGCTCAGTAAACCAATGTCCTCCAGTAAAGATAGATTCCAATTGTGGGAAATCTAAAGTTGAAATGTTTGAATCAGTTGTAGTTGTTGTCGGCAATGTAGTAGAGTCGGTAATTGTTGTTGTTGTTATGTTATTGTTATTTTTAATAGGAGTATAGTCGTTTAAAGGTATATGTGATGCCGTGGAATGAATTGGTATGAAAAAATAACTACAAGCTGATAATAATAATACAAAAGTTATCATTATAGTAAACACTTTCACTAAAACGGTAAACTGTCTTGTATTGTTTATCATTTTCATTATTATTATATTATTATGATTATTATTTAAAAGTTTTTTTAAACTTAATAATAAATCTAAAAGAATGAAGAAGAAAAGGAATAAAGACAAAAATAAATAAATGAAAGTAAATTTTTGAAAATCTTGCAAAAAAAAAAAAAAACAAAAAAAGCATTTATTACAACAAGATTGCATCATTGTTTTTATTTTAATACATATTTTCCTCACACACGAAATCTTTTGTGACCAGGTAAGACCGAATACTTCTTTCTGTGAAATAAGGGATAGAATCTTTTTTACAAACAAATAATCCCAAATTATTTATTAAACACGAGGTCTTGGTAAAATCCATAAGAATTAATAGGCTGCACTGAACACATAATAATGCTCTTTTGTCCAAAAAATTTTTCTTAATATACCTGAAAATTTTGATGTGTGATACACAGAAGTAATTGGACATCAAGTATTAGTAATGTAATATTTTCGTGCATTTGTGAAATAATAATAAGATTAACCAATCAAATAATCTTCCGCTACCATTCGGCAAAACAGGAACTTCCGATAAAGAATAATAATAATAGTAGTAATAGTAGCAGCAGCAGCAGTAGTAGTAATAGTAATAGGATTCCGCGCTCGACATTTTATAATTATAATAATGGTAATAGCATTTACGCCCGTTTCTAATACCAAATATCTAATTTTTTTTTCGAATATATTTGAATTTATTGTTATTTATTTGGACACCTTATATATTTGTATTACATTATCATTGCTATTACGAATATCCAAAATAATAAAATTTTAAAGTTTATTTGTTTTGTGACAATAATTCAATTGCTTTAGATTCGTTCAAATGATTTAAGTGATGGTTTTAGAAGATCTTCAAAAATTTTGTGAGTGATCGCTGATAATTTCTTTGTTTATGTCACAATTTATTGATTTACACATAAAATGTTCTGCGCAAAAAAATAGAAGCTTCTAAAATTTATTGCCAAGATTTTTATCATTTTGATAAATGTGCACAAATATTTGATTGGTCATCTCATTTTTATAACTTTAAAAGTAAAAAACAAAACAAGTTGTTGTTGTTGTTATTGGTGATGCTTTTCTGGTTTATCTACTGCTAATATTCTTATTCTTGGTTATAATGGTTTTTCTGGTAATTCTCATAAAGCTACTTCTGGTGTGCTTTAACCAGAATTCAAGTGGGTGGAGACTATTTTTTAATAAAAATACCATGATGAGTTATATACACGATACACACTCTCTATAACGACATTTTCTCTAACGATCCTTGTTCTATAACGAACTGAGATTTAAGCCCGATTTTTTACTATTTAAAAAATCTCTATCTAATTAAATTTTCTATGCTGTATATATAACGAAAAATTATCTTATATGTCCTATGACCATATATCACATGACATTAATTATCTTGGAACTGGTTAATATAAATACTAAAGTATTGTTAAAATGATTCGCAAATTCGTAATAAACAGATATGCATTTGAGGATTAAATGAAACCATATTCATATATATTATCGGCTAAATTATATTTAACTGGTTAAAAACCGGTTTCAACATCTCTATTTATTTTTTCTTAATTTAGTAATTTACATTTTAACTTGTATATATAATAATAATTTGAAATTTATGTTTTGTTTTTTATTTTTATTTTTTTTTTATGTTAACAACACACAAAACACCCAATGGTTTCATAGCAGCATGTTGATTGATATTGGCCACACGTTTTGCAAGCATATTAATATCAATAGGAATCCAAGAAATTTTATTTTTGTGAACCCCGAAACAAATTTTTAGGCTCTTGTAAATAAATTCAAAAATTTTTCTTGATTAAAAGTTTAATAGTTAATTTTGATGCCAATAAATCTTAAATTTTGTATATTACAAGAGCCACAAAATGCTATTTTATTTGAAAAAATACCTTTTGCAATATTTGTATGTTTTTATCTTTGGCGACGTATTTAACTTTAAAAAGAGATTTTCGGTCATTTTTTTCATATAGAATTTGTTTAAAAAAGGAAATTTCAAATGTTACGAAAATGATGCGTTGTGTATAGAGTAATTTAAAGTTAACGTTAACGTTAACATCAACGTCAACGTCATCATTTACTTTAATGTTAACGTTAAGTTAAGCATTGCCATAATTTTTTTATAATAAAAGAAGGAAAAGATGTCGGACCAATAAAAAAGCTTAAGCTGACTATGAATTACATCCTTTGATTTATATAATAATAGATAACTTATGTTTAAATAATTAAAGCCACCATTAAAGTTTTAACATTTTAATTAATTTATAAAAATAAATTTTTTAAAAATAGAATTAAGCTTTAGTTTAAGAAATGCCTTCTAAATTCGAGTAATAAAAATGAAATACAAAGGATGAGTTCATTGTGGAATAACTAATATTTCTGGAAAAGATGTGATTGGTCTTGATCCTGGGAGGAAAGATTTATTTGTTGTTGTCGACAATAAAGAAAGAGTTGCTCATTGTGGGACAAAAGAGTACAGAGATATGGCTAGATTTGTGCAAAATAGGAAGAAAATAAAAAGATGGCTCAACCAAGTAAGCTTTTAACACCTTTACTATTTGTTAGATAAAAATTAGTGATTTTATTTGTTAATGACCAAATTAGTTCATTATAGAATCAAAATATATCAAAACTTACAAAATGCTCTACCTACATCACGTGCATCCACCAAGTCCAACTTCTTAAATCATATTCAATTTATTTTAATGCATTATCATACCTTCCGATCTTTTTATGGTGCACTTTGCTTTTGCAAAATAAAATTTGATAATTATGTTGGCAAGCAACAAGCACTTTCTAAAATGTGTCAACAGATCATTGGTAAACCACAAGACTGGCATTATTCTGATGTAGTTGTGGCTTATGGATCTGGTGTATTCTCCTCTTCTTTTCCTGGTTATGCTTCAGGACCAAAAAACAGTTATACTAAGAGTTGAAAAGAAGATGTACCACTTGATTGGTAAATGAATCTAAAACAAGCCAGACATGTTAAATAATTCTTATATCTGTTTTTAATGCAATATGTCTCACTCACATTTATATTTACAGATTTGCTCAAAGTGTAAAAATCCTTTCCAAAATCCTCAAAAAATATATTCATTAAATGTATGCAGAGTTTGCAATAATGGCAATGGAATGTTGTGGAATAGGAATGTGAATGCTGCAAGAAATATAAGAGATATTTATAACTTTATGTGTAAAAATGGAGGGGAACAACCTTCACAATTTGTTAGGTCATAATTTACATTATTAACTTATGGACCTTGTGGGGATTTCCTAGAAGCAATGTTCAACCCAGTAGCACAATGTATATATACTTAACTGTATGTGTACATGGGACAGTTTTGATTTATCAGTTCTGTAAAGTGTAATAGTTTAGTTTTAACTCAATCTTTGATCTTATTTGATTTTAATATCAAGTGGAAATGGAAAATACAAATTTATTTTGTCACTAGTTAGATAAAGCAATACATGGTGTAATCATAATTTTCTTGGAATTGGAAGAATGGCATTTTTTTTTTTTTTTTGATATGAATGTGGCCTTTGGAGAATAAATTTTCCCAACGTAATATCACACATGAAGAAAATTTTTGTAATTTGTTATTGTTTTTCCAGCAAAGTAAATTGGTAGGAATGATTTTTCTAAAAGAAAAAGAAATTTGTCTTCAGTCCTAATAATGAAACCTATGATTGATTATCAATATTATGCAAGTCTATATGTATACAGTATATATAGCACTTAATCTAAAAAGTGAGATTTTTGGAAGGTAATATAGTATTTAAGCCTGATAAATTGTTCTTAATGTTGAGAAATAATAAATAATTGGATGTTGATCAAGATGCTGAAGATGTGATTTTATCTTATGCACCAGCTTAAACACATTCCCAAAATTATTTCATGAAAAGATATTACACAACTCCATAACATTTTTTCCATCATTAGATATATCATTTTTATAAATATACATTCTTACTGTTTTTTGTAGTGTAATTATTTTCTTTCTTTTTCTAATGACAAAAAAAAAATTTAAATATTAACCAATGCTATATTATAATAACTATCAACCCGGAGCTTATGTCTTAAAAAAATGAGATTTTGGAAAATATTTAAGCCTATCAAACTTTTTCAATCTAGAAAGATCAATAAACGTTGGGAAGTTCTAACATACATGTAAGGTTGCTTGCTGGAACCTCTTAGTGACTGTCAAATCTCTGTCGAAACTCTAATGAACAATTAATATATACCTTGTCAAAGCTCTGGCGATTGACAAAACCCCCAAATGTGAAACTCTGTCAAAACTCTAATAAACAATTAATGTGTAACTCTGTCAATTGATTGCTGGAGGAGTTTCACCCACACCTTACATACATGAGTGGTTATTGATGTTGTAAATAAAAAATTTAAAATGGTTCATGTTAGATCTTGATGTAGTGATTGATTCTATCTGGAGGTGGAGGTGGAGGTAAATGGGCTGGTATACTAGGCTTAAATACAGTTCCCATCCCAATATTATCTCATAAATAAGATATTACACAACTCCATAAAATTGTTTCATCATTAAATACATTATTTTCATAAACGCTCTTACAATGCTTTGTGGTGTGCAATTAGTCTTCCAACTTTTCTTTTCCTATTCATAAATAATAAAGAAAAAATTAAATACCCAACACTCACTACTCTGCCTAGATATTTTTTAACTTTTTTGTTTCAGTGCTATTGCCATCTCTGATGATATTCAGATTTTCAGTCACAAGATGCAACTCATACCTATGAATAATTGCCTTGTAAACTTGTTGAATAAATGAAAAAATTAAATATCCAATTCCAAAATTTGTCTTTAAAATGTTGTTCAAAACATATATTGCCCCCATGGGTATCCACTCTATCATCCATACATTCAGAAGTCATCAACAGAGTTTCATTATCAAGATTTCATGTAGTTAAAAAATAATCATTAACTACTTAAAGTATAACAATTTTCCCCATTACTTCATCCAAGCTGGCCAGGTCCTCTGCCACAGCTCTTTTGATATCTGATTTGACAAGTGAAAGAATATTATTTATTGAATTATTAGTGTTGATTTCTCATTAACTTTAATGTCTGGATTTAATGTTCTTACATTTCCTCATTTTTCTTGAGAAAATTCACCTTGCCTTTTTAGTAAGACAACTATACTTGCTACCCAAAGTGTATAGTCAAAATTTCAAATCCCAAATAGGGTAAAAACTATTTGGGGCTTTTGAGGTGTAAAATTTCCCCCCAAAAATACAGAGAAACTAGTACAAATTTAGTAATTTATACAAGATACATTCCAAATTCGTATCTAAATGTGTCATTTCATAAAATTCAAGGGTTTAGGATTTGGTACAACTCCCACATATATAAAAAGTATTGTATATTAATAAGCTCAAGTTGAAGTGACATTGATTTATGAATCAGAAAGTTACAAACAACATTAAAGATATGAGGGAGCAAGGTATAAAAAAGCAATGAAAAAAGTTCAAATATACAAGGCTCCTTAACATTGTCATGATCTTTATCACCATCATTATAATCTTTTTTTCAGCTACCTTTCCATTTGATTAGTATCCGAAGCAGCAGATCTGTAAGTTCTTGCATTGAAATTGTACTTTTACAGTAATCATGATTTAATTATTGTGACCTTTCTTTTTTTTTTGTTCTTTCCTTTCTATTATTATTGTACATGATTAAATAAATCTCAGAGAGAAAGTCAAGGTGAAAGTATAGGTTAGTGAGAGCCTGTGATTCTGGATGGAATAAATAATGGATCAAAAAAAGTAAAAACCTATTATGTACTATTATATATAGCATTTAATAAAAAATTTTACATTTTTAGGGAGAAGCTTGTGCATGGATATTTAGGTGAATCTATGATTTAGAATGAATAGAACCAGCTGTTGAATTAGGTTTAGAAACTAGTATTTCGGTTGTAAGTTTGTTCAACATTAAACATGTAAATTTTGTTGTCTGATTGATTTGGAAATTTATTATAAGCCAATATAGAGATTGTATTGGAAAAAGAATATATACATGTATTTTATTGTAAGGATTGAATTTTGATATTTTTTGACATAAATTTTATAAAAACATAGTTTAAAAAAAATCATTCATTCTTCTTTACTAATTCATAGACTTCAAATTCTTCTAATGTTAAAAAATCAAATATATCCTTATTTATAAAATTCAAATTATTTTCATAAGGATTATAATTGCAATCAAAGCGATAATAAAAATAAGGACCCTTATCAATGCTATTACATAATGCAAAATTGTAAAAACTTACAGTAGATTCATGAAATGTTAGTTCATTTAGAATTATACTAAATTTTCGTTTACTGTGCCATATTGCATTATTTGGATTTTTGACTCTACTTATTATTGAATTCATTGTTTGATTTTCATTGATTTTAAAAATAAAACTTTTATTTGTTTTAATAAAATATTCCTGATCTGGAGACCTTCCTTTAATATTCCAACAAACAGGATTATAACCACCAATTAATTCTCCTGTTTCTTTAATTTTCACAATTGCTATAGTCTGTTCTATATCATAACATTTTTTCTCAAAGACTGATCTAGAAAACCCATCTTGAGTTCCACTGAGAATTAATTTAAATTCATAAGGTAAAGTATTTGCATTATATGAGTCTTTTGTCTCATCAATCCAGCTAGAAATTAAACATATTTTTTTAAAATTTAATAAATTTCCTCTTGCTCTTGGACCTTTTTGAAGTAGTAATTTTGGTTTCCAATCAACACAGAGATAATATTGAAGAAGTTCTTTATATAGTTCTTTATCAAAAGATTTTTTAAATGGTGTAATTTTATCATGAAAATCAATTGGAGAGATATGATTGAATCTTATCAATGGAATAATATCTACTAATATATTTTTTAATATGATAAAATCATCTTTGTTCCACTCTGAAATATATTTGTTTAATTTTTTGTTTTGTCCTATACCCCATTGAATAACAAAATTCCAAATGTCAATTTCTCTTATTTCCAAATCATTTCTTTTTAATATAGATATAAGAATAGATATGTCAATATTATTAAAATCATCAGATTTTAAAAATAGTTGAGGATTGTCATAAATTAATTCATCAAAATGATCTTGAAGTAATTTGTAATTTGATGAAATTTTATGAACATAAGCTAAATTATGTTGAACCCAATCTTTTTTTTCAACTATTAAATGATTTTGTAAATCATCAATTAATTCACTAAAATTTAATTCATCACATGCTTCAAGAAGTTCAAGAATTTCTTCTGGAGTCATGTTATCTATATTCATAATTCCATTGTAAATATATCTTTTAAAATTAAAAAATTAAAAAATTAAAATTTTTTTTACAAAAAATTATTACACATGTTATAATTAATTAATTAATAAATAATTCTTACATCAAAATAACTTCAAATACTTTTGGAGAAATATTTTTTTTTTCAAACAAAATAATATTACCATCATCAGATTTTTTAACCCAATTATTTGAAAAAGCAGCTTTAAAATATGAAGATCTTGCTTTTAAAATAGTAGAATGAGCTTTAAAAGTTTTAACATCCAGACCTTCTCCAATTTTAATTTCTACATCATAATAGTCTGTTTCAATTAGCAACTTTGTTAAATCATTTAGAAGTTTACTAGTATAGTTTAATGATAGAGCATCTTTATTTGAATTTATAAGTTTGTCAAATAATGAACTTATATTCTCTAATGTTGACATTTTTGAAAGAATTTATTTTTCTTGAAAAAAATAATAATAATAATAAAAATTTATTAATTTATTAATTAACAATCCTGTAATAAAAATACTCGAAAATCCTGTTTTGACACAGGAAATTTACATAGTAATAAAACGTGATATTTCGAGTTTTGTGTAACAAAATTGTCGTCTTCAATAAGCAACGTTTACTTATATGTTTTTCCAATCCTAAGTAAGTAGTGAGGATCTATATAATACGAATAAAAAAAAGTATTAAAATATTTTTTTTTTACAAACCAAAATTTGTTTCATTTTCTATTTTATGAATGAAATCATTAACAATTGGAAGAGTTTTTATTATTATATATTAATTATATAAATTGGGTAAATTATAATTTATTTTTAATGCTGAAATTTATTATATATATATTTTTTAACGTGAAATGAGTATTTCTCTATTATTTAATATACCTATTTAATTATAAGAAATACAAACAAAACAGGATTAGTAGATATATTATTCTGCAAATAACTAGATCATCCGGAATTCTATAGATAACCTTAATATTTGTATTTTAATTAGCATTAAATAGATTTTAGTTCATAAAAAAAATTTGGGAGCATTTCTCCAAACGTGGTGAATGTCAAAATTGCGGAATGATACACACACGGCTTTGCCTACATGGATCTCATTTAACGTGATACATGCAAACGTTCTTGACCTGTCATAGAAAAACATTGTATGATTTGGTCACGAAGTGTCAGTTTTATGGATGAACTTATTTATTAACAATTGGATGAGTCTTTTATTATCAGTTTGTTGATTATATATATAACTAAAGGTAAATTAAGAATCTGTTTTAATGCCAAAATTTGTTATATTACTAATATATTACCCTGCATATAATTAGATATTTAGAAGTAATATTTTAACATTTTAACGACATTTAAATTGGCATTAAAATCAATTCAATAAAATTTGATCACAGTGTGTAAAATTCAGCGGGAGGGCGTAACGTTACACAATCCACGTGCACACATATTTTTTAGAAATTTTTAATTTAATTATTATAATGAATATTGTATTATCCTTCTTGTTTTTTACTTTTCCAATGCTCTAGTGCTTTTAAAAAAATCAAAAATTTCAATTTGTGGTCCATTATTAAATGATCATCTAATGTGTTTACATTCATTTGTTTTCTCATATTGTTTTTAATTAACTTTGTTTGAGAAAATCTTCTTTTTACATGAGCATTAGAAATGGGTATAGTTGTACTAAATAACAATTTAAAAGTGAATGGTAAATTCTTGGTGTTGTTATAAAAATATTGATCTTTCTTGTCGATCCAACTTGAAATTATTCTAATATGCTTTAATTTAAGAATTTCTGAATCAAATTCAAATTTTTTGGAAGGCAGGAACTTAATACTACTATTATTACCATTATTATTGCTATTAATACTACTGTTATTATTACTATTGCTATTATTATTATTGTCACTATTATGATCATTATTAAATTGCATTGATGCAGGGTCTAATATACAACCCAATATTTCAAAAAATGTTTGTTTGTCAAATAGCCGTTCAAATGGTAAAACTTTATTTTTAAACCCTGGTCCATTAATATCTATCCATCTAATTAGTGGTATACAATCTTTGATGATTTCTTTGATCTCTTCAAAATTTTCAATTGTCCAATTTTTCAAATCACAAATTTCCAATGTACTAACTGAACCTTTTGAAATTCCCCATCGAACCAAATACTCCCAAATCTTAAGTTCATCATCCAATATAAAATCATCTCTCCTAAGTATAAGTAACATTAAATCTTTATCTATATTCAAATGTCTTTTAGAATTAAATAATAAATTTGGATCTTTGCAGATTAGTTGAAGACATTTATCACTCAGAGATGAGCATGTCTCATGATTATAAATGATCTCTAGTATTTCAATTGGATCATGTTGTAGAATGATTGATTGATTTTGAAGTAAATATGTTTGTATATGACTTATCAATTTTGTTAGTTGAAATTCATCCGATGCTACAAGAATATTGATCAATTCCATTGTATTATGTTCTACCAAATCAATATCACCCGTATATAAATACCTTTTTTTTTTTTTCAAAAAATAAAAATCAATAAATAAAATTAAAAAAAATTTTTTTATTTCACATTAATAATTTTAACCATTTACTTTAACAATGCTTGAAAAATATTTGAAGAAATATTTGGTTTCCTAAATCTAATTATGCCGTTTTCACGCTTTATCCAAGTTTCAGATAAAGCGACTTGAAAATAAGGTGAACGAGCACTCAAAATGATTGAGTGTGCTTTGAAATTTTTTACATTTGCACCTTCACCAACACTTATAATCATATCATAATTCTTTCCTATTTCAAGAATTTGTCCTATATCGCAAGAAAGATCTTTGTGAAAAGCAGAATCCATTATTATTTTTTTTCTTAATAATAATTTTTCTCAACATTAATTATTATGCACCCCCCCTTATTTTCACATTAAATATGTAGATAGTTATAATTTCTCTTTCAAAAAAATTATAAATTTATAAAACTTTGTAATTTAAACAATAAAGTATCCAATGTTTATATTTACGTGTTTTTAATTATAGGATGATTTGAATTGTTGAATTTGATATTGCCAAAATGCTCAAGTTTTTTAAATGTTTGACGTAATAACAACATAGCAACTTGTTCACGAAATTAAAAGCGTTGTATAAAGAACTCAGTATTCAATGAATCAATATTCAATGAATCAATATTTCAATGAATCAATGATGCTGAATGCTGATTACTGAGTAGCTGAGAAACTACTTTTTTAAAACATAATTTTTGGGGAAGCATGAGGTTAAAATTTCAAGGTGTTTGTTATTGAAAATGCTTTTTGAATGTCTGGGTATTGATTCATGAAAATGATCATCGCCTTTAAAAAAGATTAAAGATGAACTCGAATTCAACCATGTAAACTATTGCTATTACCCATGTCAATGTTGTGGATTAGATGATCTGCCTTTTGTTGCTGTGTTCAACCAAACCAAGTAAAACTGGGGTTTGAAATTGTACTTTGAAAATCCGGTTTTTCCAATTTGCTCTTAAAAATCTCTTAATTTAACCAAAAAAAAGACCAAGTTCTTATGAATTATTATCAATTTTATATTATTAGCATAAGGAAATCGAAGATAAAAAAGACACTGAATTCACCCAACAACTGCAAGAAGTGGAAACCTACAACCAAAACTTGCCCCAAGAAGTTAGATATCCTAAATATGAAATTCATCCCCAAGCTATTTACACTAGTCGCTTAATAAATACTCCTTGTGAAGGTTGGATGTTCTTCAATACCATAAGGCATGGAAAGCTGTCAAACTCACTATGGATAAAGCTTCTGTAACAAGAACAATTGAAAAACAAATACATTATATAACTATTCATGGTCCAGGAAATGAGAAACAGAATGCAATACATTTCCAGAAACAATTCGAAGTATAAAATTTCTTTGGATAGCTTTGTTACATTTATGCAGCTACCCATGGGACTACATCTCTGCATGGATATAGACCACACCTCCGCTGCAGGCTGTAGCTACCCATGGGACTACTTCTCCACATGGTTATAAACTATACAGCCAGCTTTTAACTGTTAATAAAATTGAAATTTGAACAGAAATATTTTCGTTTTCCAAAAAAATGAATGATAAATGGTTGTGGTAATTTTATGTCACCGTATCGTGTAAATCTCAATTGTTATCTGCTTGTCATGATTTGTGTAACTGAAAAACTTATCTGTTTTGGTTCAAAACGTCGGGGTTGAGCGAAACAGATATTTGACCAAAAGGAAATCGTGTTTCGCTTTAGATGTTTTTTGTGTGGTGTCAACCGCTGTCTACCGTTAGTTATTCGTCTTGCTCCGACGTTTCGGACTGTTCAAAATGACCAAAAACTGATGGTCTTGTCTTGGAACCTTTACCTTGGATCGTCAAAGGCTTGTCGCACAACGTGTTAGTGATATTTTCTGGTCACGAGACTGGGGTTCAAAAACGTTTTATTTCGTTTTGTCGATTTAAAAAAAATGATCGATAAACAAAACAGTATTTGCAAATTTTTTTTGATTGTTCGTGTTGAATTAAAATTTTTTTTTGGATTTTGACCATTTGAGAGAGATAGTGGGTGATCTGGA
>CAUDNR010000537.1:15910-29268 GCA_958430865.1 Entrophospora sp. SA101
AGTATTTTAAACTGTATAAAAAAAATTGAAATCAATTGTGAAAATCCATTCCTTATATAGGACGTTCTCTCCTGTTTATGGAATGTCCATGTTTATCAGCACGTACGTTACGTTTAGGTGAAAGTTGAATATTATCCTAATCTATCGCAACACTAATTTATGTTTTTTCCTCTTAGCTCTGAACGTCAAAGTATTGCCAGCGCAGATAGGAAACGTGGTTCAAATGATGAAGGCAAAACAAAATTGGGACAACGGCCAGATATCATGTTTGTCATGAAAGATAGGGGGAAAAAATATGAACTTATGTATACTGAGTGTTCGCGTTTATTTTGCACAAAGAATAAGCAAGATGATGATGCTATGAAGTTGTGGCGTGAAACAAACGATGGGATGGCATTGGTCCACAAAGGTTGCAAGCCCGACAAGGACAAATTTGGAATTATCGGATTACAAGTAGCGGGCTCTATGCTATATTTGAATGTTCTTTTCAGGGATGGAGCTAATATTGACCGATATTATCATCTACACAATTCAAAAATTCCGGTACAACAATCAGATTCGGTTGTCATGGCTAAATTTATAGACCTTGTTGATTTTGAGGGTAAGATACTTTTAAGTGGGTTTTAACTTACGATTTCTAACTTTCACACTACTGTATTCTGTAGAATATCATATATGTTAATACATCTTTGATACCTTGTGCGCCATTAACAAAATCGATCAGGAATATGGAAAACAGCTCAACAGTAGATTCTGAATAACAGGTATACCCCCACTCCCTTTCTTTTATATTATTATCAAATTAATAAAGTAAATTTTAGAGGCGAATTTACCTCTCCATAATTAAATACTGACTTCGTGTCTTGAGATATCCTATATACCATTACTATGTATATGGGATGATCAAAATTTTTTCCTGATCCAGAATACATAAAAAGCCAAATCGATATTATTCACTTTGAGATATATACATACCTCTTCATAATCAAATATCGCTTTCACATCTTGCGTATTCTTATTTATGATAGTTATCCTGGTTTAAAAATTGCATATACTGTGTAGGGTTATCAGTGAATCTACCTTGAGTTTTTCATCTGTTATTTTTAGATTTGCGAGACATATTTGACGTATATATTAATATGGATAAACGACTTCAATTTTTTGCAAAAGTGATTGTAATCCGCATTAACGACATCAAAAATTATGATCTCATAGGACCTTATAAAAACATTGCTGAAAAAACGATAAATAAATAAAAAATTATATATATTGGTGGAATTTCACATTTGATCTAACATATCGCTCCGTTGACATTTTTATTTTTATTTGTATGCAATGTCATATGTGGTGATTAAACGATCTGATTTTTTATAAGTTTTACCGCTATTTAAAATCGTAGTAATAACCAGCATCTTCATCATCATCATCATCAGAAGATTCCTCATTATCATCATCGTCTTCATCCTCATCATCGTTATCATCATTATTCATCATCATATTCATTATCCTTATTACTCTCAAGGGGGGTTAAGTTAGAATCTGAAGAATCATCGAATACGCTTGCTTGTATCTCTGTTGATACCACTGGAATTGTTTCAGAATTAGATAGAATAGATGTATTACTCACCTCAGTTGAGTTGGAAACTTGAAGCTTTTCTTCTTCGGGTAAGTCATCTGAAGAATTGTCCTGATTATCAGTGAATTCTAGGTCAGACTTTTTAGCGAAATGATCAATAATTGTTTGAATCTGTAGATTAGTAAATCTTGAAATACTATCTGCAGTATAAGTTTTGATATATTGAATTTTATCCATTCCTATTTTTTCGAATAAATTATAAACTCTTAAAGCTTTTTGTGTTTGTTTGCATAAGTTTTCACGCTTTGTATTAGGAAGTTGTTGGATAATAAAATCATATACTTGACCTTTTGCTTTTTTCTCCCCAACTTTTCCATCAGCCATAAAATCTTTAACCATACCTTTAGACTTTTTAGCATAGAAACACCAACATAATATTTCTTCTCGATTAGCTTTTATAGCATCTTTTTCTGCATTGTATGCATTTTGATATAAACAGATTATGTCTTTATCTGAAGTAGAATAATCTATTTCGGGCACATAATTTTGAGGAATATTGTTTGATGAAATTTCAGTTATATTATTCTGATATTTAATAGATATCTCTTGTATTAAACCTTGCTCTTTTTTCTGATTGGAAGGAACACTAGATTTAATATTAGATGCGTAAGTGTCCTCTTTCGGAGAATTTCCAGTAGGTGCCTCACGTTGAAGCTTCCACCCCCTATTTCGTTCTCTTATTTCGTTACGAATCCGTTCATTATCACTTTCAACCAGAAAATCAATCATATTATTCATTTCCTTATCTTTTAACGATTCAGACTCTGTGCAGTTAGATGGTGCAAAACATTGAGTTAAAGACTCATGACGTAAATCACAATTTGAAGATGCGGGGGTATCATCACATTGTTCATCTATCAGTTCAGAAGTATCATCAGAATTCGTTTCACAAAGGATAATATTAACTGAAGATTGATTAGTATCATCATCTAATGATTTGGTATTAGTATCAATACAGTGGTTTATAACTGGATCGGATACATTAACAATATTCTCAAAATTATTAACATTTTTTAATTGTTTCTCTTCCAATTTCTCAAATTGTTTTTCATTTTCTTTTTTATACCGTTCTAGTTCCTCAACTCTAGCTTTGAGTTTCATACTCTCAGCTTCACGCCTGACATTTTCTTTTATTATTTCTTTTAGATCCGTATTCTCAGCTTCAACCTCTACATATTTCTTTTTAATTTCGTTATTCTCAGCTTCGATCTCTGTGAACTTCTTTCTGATTTCATCAATCTGAAGAACAATCCTGGAATTCAATTCTCTTAATGATTCGATTGTGGATTGTGTATTCGTCATTGTTTTATTATAATTTTATTAATAGTATTCAATTCTTCGTTAATCAAGTGTTCTGCCAAATTTCACAGAACAATGTTCGCTGAAAAATGCCAAGAAAAATTCTCTATCATATATGGATAACATCAATAGTAATACATCAGAAAAAATAAATTCATGAAATCAAGCCATGAGGGCCAGCTTATTGAGATCACATAAGGTAATTATGAATCCTTATAATTAATAAATAATCAGAAACAGTCCTCATTGAAAATTATAGGATTAACACAATTGAAATGTTAGTCAATCTTTATTATTTATTTTTGATTATCATAACCTTTTATCAACAAAAAGATTTTTTAAGAGATTCAAATAGTTACAATACTACTAACATGTTGTAAAATAAATGTGCTTTTTATGAAACCCTAAGTTCTTCTTCCATAGCACATAAAACATAATAAAAATCTATGGTAAGAGGATTAGGAATTGATGAAGGTATTTGGAAAGTTGATGGCATTCCATGAAAGAGGCATTTGATATTAATATTAACCATATATTGTTGAGGTTCAATAAGAATTATTTGGTCATCACTGTCAATGGTTTTAAACTCAAATTCCTTTAAATACATATATATAAATATGTTAAATCATTTCCTATCAACCTATTTTATATTAATTAAATAATAACTTATCATACCGAAACTGGTACTAAGTCCCCCATTGGTGTCCTGTCATTTGTGCAAAAATGCCATACCTGTCAAAAAATAAAAATTGTAAAATGATGGTAAGAACTAATCCAAAAGATTATATCTTCATATTATTACTCACTTTAATTTTTGAAATAATTGTGCCAGATTGTACTAATTTTACTGCAATTGCATCATGAGCTCTACCTGGATAGAGCCAATAATCTTTTACTGTATTTAATAAATGTCTTTCAGTTTCCGAGGAAGCAACTTCTATTGCAAGATTGGGCCATGGTTTATGCTAAAATGTAATAATATTGATATTGGAAATTTGATTATGATAAAGGAAAAAATATTTAAAACTCCACATACAGAATTAGGGCCTTCACGTCCATCAGAATTTACTTGAGGTTTGCCTTTTGGTACAAAAGATCCATCTGCTTCTTTTCCCTTACCACTGGCCTTTGTTCCTTTTATTCAATAATAGAAGGCATGTTTGAGTCATCTAATAGCATGATTAAACAACCCAAAAAAGTTAAATACTTACGAACAGATCCTAAAGCAACAAGCATCATTTCTGGATCCTTCAAATGAATCAGTCTTTTAATTGCTTCAGAACAAGTCTCATGAGGACCTAGAGGTAATTCATAGACATAAACTTTCCTATCTATCCACTCCCAACTTCCATGCACATTAAACATATCAGTTCGCTCTGAATATTTCTCCCAATCAACATCACTTTTCAGCATATAGGGTAATCTTAACATTATGCATCCAATTGATGTTAGTACTGGTTCATACAATGAAGACAGTAAGGCAAAAAAAAAAATACTTACGAAGCCTCTTCCCATTTTGCTTTCGGATGTAAATTCCCTTGGATCCACCACAATTCTCGAAATTTTGTCAGAATGTCATTAGATTTAGAAAGTTGAATGGTAGCACCGCTAGGGACAATTCAGAGAGTTAGCCAAAGAATTTGTAATTGCACAACATTTTTATTCACCTTAATGTCTTGGCAATAGAGTTATCTCTTGAGGTTGAGTTCACTCTTGAAGTTGAGCTGTTGCGCATGATTAATTAGAATGGCACTTAAGAATTAGCCAAAGGATATTTATAATCAAACATACCTTGATGTCTCACTAACAGAGTTTGTTTCTTTTGAGATTGAACTTCTGTTAGTGTATGGCGGTTTGCAGTTAGAGTTAGAGTCAGAGTCACCTTCTAAAGTTATCATTTTTTACAAAAGGGAAAGTAACGATCAGGTCACACAAATGTTATATGTGATACAGCCACAATCACCCGTAGAAATAAAATTGACCTTATTCATATTCATGAGTATTTTTGTCCTCAAAATTGGTTTTGTTAATCATATTATTCACGGAAATGCTAACATTATAAACAAGACAGGTTCGGTATGTAGGATATAAAAAGAAAAATTCTTATCGCTATGTTTGCCAATATCTCATGTTGAAACATTTGCATTATTATATCTCTGGAAAAAATCGTTAATAATATTAATATCCCTGAACTAGATGCATGCTCATCGTGTTTTTATTTTTGTAGAAAGTACACACTCTGAGTATTAAATAGAGAATTTTTTATTTACTAATTTTAACTGAAAGCTCTCCTAACCCATCTCACAAATTCAGTTTATTTATATCGTTCATTTTCTAAATCTGAAAACATGATTAGCAATTACATTACCTAACCATTTCTCAGATCCTTTCTTCATAAGGGCAGGTCTATTAAAATATAGGCACCAAGCACTGAGTACATTTCGTCATCTATGGGGGGAAATTAAGCTTTTCAATCTGCCGATCGCTTTTGTAGAATGAAAAACAAGTCAAATTTTGGCGATCTTCGGAGATGGTAAAGATCTCAAGTTCCATAACGTATGAATTTTGATATTATTACTGATAAAGAACAATAAACTCTCCTCATTCATATTCTTTTTGAGTCTCATTTGTATTTTTTCTTATCGGTAAAGCTATCTACAGTAAGGAAAAAAGGCTTTATTAATTCCATAATCTATAAATATAGCGAGAAAATAATTTAGCAGTATCACAAATTAGTCTTGTGGAACATTCAACTATATATATATTAATATCTCGATTTTTTACCATTTATCAATATATTCTCACATATTCGCTCAAACCCCATAATCGTTTGCAAAATACGATAAAATGATTCAAATAGAATTTGCACAAAAAATGAATCCAGTTTTAACTAACAATATAAAACCAAATCTAATAGGTCTAATCCTTAAATTTGATATAAATCACATATACTTCCATAAACACTACAAATAGGTTATATAAAATGGCTAGCTTAAGTGAAAGACGTGGAACTAATTGTACTGATGCTGAATGGGATGAAATTCTGGAGATGGGTATTGTTTCATCAAATGAGACTCCTACAGAATGGATGAATCGAATTTGGCCTCACTTACAATATTTCAGAGAAAATAATCTTATACCTTAGAAAATACTTTGAAGCCAGAAAATTAATAACATATTGGTCTGCAGTTAATGAATGTTATAAAAGCTATGCACCTGAGATTGGACTTGCTATCTGTTTCTCTTGTAATCAACTTATATATATTGGAGAACAAATTAAAAATATAGGTAATTATAATCACATAGGAATGGAAAAACATTGGGCTTCTCATTGTACAGGAAATGCATATTGTGGAGTAAATTATGATGAGTACTTACTGAAAATCGAACAAAAATCTATTTCAGAATATATTTATGATAATGAGTATGCAATACACCATTATGAATTGTGGATGCAGAATGCTATTAGAAGAGTTAATCATGCAAGAGAAATTGTCTTCGGAGATGGTAAAGATCTCAAGTTCCATAACGTATGAATTTTGATATTATTACTGATAAAGAACAATAAACTCTCCTCATTCATATTCTTTTTGAGTCTCATTTGTATTTTTTCTTATCGGTAAAGCTATCTACAGTAAGGAAAAAAGGCTTTATTAATTCCATAATCTATAAATATAGCGAGAAAATAATTTAGCAGTATCACAAATTAGTCTTGTGGAACATTCAACTATATATATTAATATCTCGATTTTTTACCATTTATCAATATATTCTCACATATTCGCTCAAACCCCATAATCGTTTGCAAAATACAATAAAATGATTCAAATAGAATTTGCACAAAAAATGAATCCGGTTTTAACTAATAATATAAAACCAAATCTAATAGGTCTAAATCCTTAAATTCGACATAATCACATAATCTCGAAAAATACTATAAATAGTTTGTATAAAATGACTAGCTTAAGTGAAAGACATGGAACTAATTGTACCGACGCTGAATGGGATGAAATTCTGGAGATGAGTATTGTTTCATTGAATGAGACTCCTACTGATTGGATGGAACAGATTTGGGAACGTCTTGCATATTTTAGAGAAAATGATCTCTTACCTTATAATAGTAAAAAATATCTTGAAGCCAGAAAATTAATAACATATTGGTCTGAGGTTAATGGATTTTATAAAAGCTATGCGCCTGAAATTGGTATTGCTATCTGCTTTTCTTGTAATCAATTAGTATATACTGGAAAACGAACCAAAAATACAGGCAATTACAACCATATAGGAATGGAGAGACATTGGGCTTCTCATTGTACTGGAAATTCCTTTTGTGGTGTAAATTATGATGAATATTTACTGAAAATCGAACAAAAATCTATTTCGAGATATATTTATGATAATGAGTATGCATTACACCGTTATGAATTGTGGATGCAAAATGCCATTAGAAGAATTAAGTGTGCAAGAGAAATCGGTAGAAAAATTCGAGCATGTAGAATTATACAGAGAAAATGGTTAGAAATTTTCTTCAGACCCGAAGGTATGTGTGCTACCGAATTAGCATTACATTATCAGTTATTATGGGCAGTTTGTGAAGAAATGCGACAAATTAACAATGTATAGCTTAATTTATTATAACATATCATTTATTCGATTTAATCTATTTATTAATGTATAACTTATTCATATATATTTTAAAATAAAATCACCTAAGGTATTCCTTGAGGGCTAGTACTTTAGACTTTATTTCGATACCCCTTGAGGGCTGGTATCTTTTTTTTGTACCAGATTCCCATGTAAACCGAAAATAGTTTATTAGATTTTTGCAACATCTAGGTTTCATGTCATCAAACTAATTTGGCTAAGTTCATAGAACATCTACATCGTGCAAATATGGTCAGTTGATGTCTTGTGCAACTATATGCAGGGATCTCTAAAATTGGATTGACCGCACATGGTTTAGATTCTTAAAATCATGCATATTTCAATTTTTTCCCATATATTATTGCGAAGCAATGACCCAAAGGGTCTACTATTACTATTAGTGTCAAAAATATTTATGGATCTCCAAATTTTTGCAAAGATATTAACCTTGCTAGCTCTGCTAATGTATACTTGAAAAAGGTAGATCGCGAAAGATCAAAGACCATGAATCAAATGAATATTACTTTTTTCCAATTAATCCTAAAATTCGAATTAGCAGTGATTAGAAATAATTTACTATAATTTACTATTATGATTTACTATATTTTAGCACGACTCTAGCATGACTTTAGCGCGACTCAAGCATGAGTGTATCATTTTTCATATAACTATATAGAAAAAATTCTAGCGCGACTCTAGCTCAACTCTAGCACGATTCAACCACATTTAAATCTATATATTTTTTCATACAAACTCATTTCATATGGCACAAAAATCCCCATATTAGAAATAATACATGGACTTGTATTAGCGAAGCTAGCAGGCTAATGCCATTGTTTTCAATATTCACTCTAACTTCACACCGGCATGATCAGTCAGCTCAATAATATGAGTGGCAGATAGAATAATGATTGAATACACGGAGGAGTGCATTTTATCTGAAATATATATCTACCTCAATTTCAACACTGGCTGGATACGTGCATCTCTACAGAGTGGCGAGTAAGATATATACTATATACTATATTCTGTATATAAAAAAATAGCGGGAGAAATATTATTATTTGATTGAACCTAGACATCTTTTTTCTATGAAATCGAAGGAAAAAAGTTACAATTGCAGAGGATAAAGATAAGTTATTCAAGCTTAGCGGAGTTAGCTTCACTAAAAAATCTCGATCATAATTTATTTTCTTTATTATGCAGTCAATAACTTGATCTCTTTTTCCAGGTTCAGAGGATTCATCCAACCGACTCTGATGGACATAGGATCGGAAATTGGTACAGTAGTGTCAAAAACTATAAACTCTCCATTCCACAAATAATTATTAATGACTCTGGAGGCTTTACGTGGATCCTCCTCTATGTATTGTCTTATAATTCTTGCAATATCTTCTGTGGATCCTCCGCCATTAAATAATACAAGATGCGTTGCATTCTCACGGATGATTTTTGGAACTTGAGTAAATTTATGTGAAATATAAATAGCAGAGATATTGTTATGTCATCCTCTATTAAAAAATGGAATGATATGATTATGAATCACTGGAGATTCAGTACACATATCCTCAAAAATAATTACTGTACAGTGCAAATCACTTAGTCCCACAACTTTTTATTGGTCATGTAGATTTTCAAATTCTCCAAAAATGGAAATGCAACACCCAAAAATAAATCGTGTATTTGAAGCCAAGACCTTCCTCTGCAAAATCACGATTTCATCTCATTGGTATGTCATGTTGTTGTGGAGAATTTGAGCTTCAAAGTTGCACAAGTTTACCGAATTTACTATGTTTTAGCCCTGAAATGGCGTGTTACACACAAAAAAGTTAATATCAAAAATAGGCGAATTGAAACAAAATAAAAATAAAATTTTTTTTTATAATGCTGATCTTTTATCACGTGAATTTCCCAGACATGAATCAAAAAAGAATTTTACAACAAACAAAAATCGTGGAAAAAAAAAAAAATTGAATTTAAAACGAATCCAAAAATCAATAATTTTAATTAAAATAATTTCACTCTGCCAGCAAGTCTTTTTTGTTCTTTTATCAGCTTTCAAATAAGCTCAGGTTTCCTATAACATGCCAAAGGTTAAAACACGGAAAAAAATGTGTATAAATGATGCCCAAAATCATATAGAAAATGAAAATATTAGCACAGAAGAAACAATCAATGGAAATGATATGGAAGAAATTCAACCAAATGAAGAGAATACACTAGCCAACAATAACCAAATAACATCTGAATCAAAATTTCTTGAGGCTGTCAATGATAACCCTGAGAATGAAGAAAAAGAATGGAAAACAATTGAAAAAAAAAAGGATCATATAATTGCAATTGATGAAGAACATATCCCTGGGAAAAATAAACCAGAAAAGATAAGATATGTTGAAAACATCCTTGATGATACCAAAAATCTTATTGGAATCAAATGTGCTTTCAAATATGGAAAAAAACGGGTATTAGCTACATACAATAATCCAGAATCAGCAAATAAAGCATGCAACAAAAAAATTGCTGAAAATAATGATTTTCACTTCGAATTACTTCAAGACCCAAGACACTGCAATGAGTGGGCTAAAAGATCTATTCGAATAAGTGATATCCCATTAGACATAAGAAAACACGTGTTAAAAGAAATTTTAGAACAATATGGAGAAATAGAAAGACTAGCGTTACGCTTATCAGGAAGATGGTATGTTGCTATAGCAACCTACAAAAAAATTGAAGATGCAAACAAACTCATGAGTAAATGGTCTATTGATTACATGAAAGAAAACCTACGTATAACACATATGAATTCATCCAATGAGACATTAAATGAAAGAAAAGAATTTACCTTAAAACTAAGTGGATTACCTTATGGCACCACATACTATGATATCATTGATATTGTTAAAGCAGTGAAAGGGAAAAGCTGTTTTATTCCACGTACAAGGACACAATATGGAAGAGCTAGGTATGCATTTATAGCTTTTGAGAATGAAAAAGATCAAAATGAAGCAGCAACAACACATTATGCTTACAAAAACAATAAATTGAGCTGGGTGTCACCAAATGCTAAAACTTGCCATAAGTGTGGTGATACATCACATCTGGTTATTAAATGTCCAGAAAAGGAACACAGCAATACTAGAAAAGAAAATCTAACCAAATTCAACCTGTTATATAAGAAATTTAAAATCTCCAGTCCGCAAACACAAAACACCAAAAGGTCCTATGCAAGCATAGTCACAAACAACAATGAAAGCAAAAAAACTATTATTAGTAAAGAAGGAGTTAACAACTTTAATAAAAAGTTAAACAAAGATAATGATATAAATACAAAATTGGAAAACATAATTCAAAATCTTGCAGAACTCAAAAATAGGGTGGAAAAGATTGAAAATGATATTAAAAAAATTAAGGGAATGTCAGTTAAACAAATACATCAATCATTACCCAAGGAAAATCAAACATCAAACAACTCAAATGATAACATTGATAAAAAAGCCTCAAATAAAGAAAAAAATAAGGGGAAGTTTAAAAACCCACAAATCAATTTACGTAAGAGGGGCCACGAAACATCAGATAATAATTCAAGTGATGAAAGCACAATACAAATTATAAAAGAACAAAAAGAATTAAGAAGTAACTTAAGTAACATGTACCAAATTGTCTTAGAACTTAAAAATTCACTACAAGATAACAAAATTAATAATTTAGACACAGATGATGAGCATTCATCTGAATGTCAATATTAGAATAATATAACCCAAAATAATTATCTCATGATTAATTACAAAAATAATAACCCAAATACACAAAAAAAATCATTACTAAATATAATGGCACACAATATACGTGGTCTTAATGACCCAACCAAACAATATATGTGGATAAATTATTGTAAAGAGGAAGAATATGACATAATAGGCACAATAGAAACAAAATTGACTCCAGACAAAGATAAATATATATATCAAAAGGATGACAAATACAAGGCATATTGGTCATCAAACATTACACCAAAAGGAGGAGTTGGAATACTCATAAGTAAAGAACTGGTGCCACACATATACAAAGTTCACTACATTGAAGGTTATGCAATAAGAGTGGATTTCTTGTTCAAAGGCACCAATGGATTATGCATCATAATCATTTATAGCCCAAATGATAAAAAAACAAAAAAAATTGAAGTAGAAGGGAAAATAATAAAATGGTTAAATGAATTAAACCGAATCAATAACAATGTTATAATTTTAGGTGATTTCAATGCAACTCCCAACCCAAAAAAAGATAGAAAAGGAAAGAGAAATTCATCAATACCAGAATCCTATTTGTTGAAAGAGATGGTGAAATCAAATTGGATTGATGTGATGCGTTATTTTCATGATGAAGAAGAAAAATATACATGGAGAAATAATGAAAATGCTAGTAGAATAGATCAAGTATGGATGGAAAGCAACAGTATGAACCTGATCCACACATATATACAACAAGATGCAGGACTGATCACCACCAGTGATCATGATATAATAGGATGTAAAATACAAAATTTACAGAAAAATAATAATTGTGGAAAAAATACAATATCAAATCATCAAAGATCAATTTTTAACTTTAAAACCACCACATCAAAAGAGTGGGAAAACTATCAAATAAACTTAGAAGAACGACTTAAAAATTCCCAACTATCTACTGATACACTCAAAATCATTCAAGACAACAAACAAAAAACAAACATATTAGAGTCCTATTGGCAAAGAATGAGTGAATGTATATGGAAAGCAGCAAAACAAACTTTACCAAACAAAAAAACCAAATCCAAAAAAATAATAAAGGAACAACAGGGAAAAGAAGAAATTATAGCATACAAACAAATGCAAGTAATCAGGAAGTTAATAGCAAGAGTTAAAAGAAGAGACATAACTAATAACCTACTACCACAAGATATAAACTTCATTAATTACAAAATAAAAGAATTACAAGCAGAGGTTGACATACAAATACCTAATCTCCCAGAAATAATTGAAAATATTAATATAGATATATGGGTTAAAGAGATGTGGTCAATATGGAAAGCCATTTTCAAATCAAAACAAATTGCTCAACAAACATATATAAGGAACAAAATAGACCAAGCAATCAATGAAAGATGTAGGAATATGGAACTAGATCCTAGAAGAATGATAAACAGTATATTAGAAAGGAATAGGAAACCTTTGATCATTGATAAAATAATAGACGATGGAAATTCTAACCCAATAATGATCACAGAACCAGAAGAAATCCTAAAGAAAACAAAAAAATATTTTGAAAAATCAGCTCAACAAAGAAGTCAAGATCGTGTAGAATTCATAAGAGTTTGGTCAGAACAATATCAACCAAAAAAAGAAATAGATAAAAACTGGTATGATCAAATCATGAAACAAATAGGCAGAGAGGAATTAATGGAGACGTTAACCAAATGTAATAACCAAAAAGCTGCAGGAGAATCAGGTATCCCATATGAACTTCTAAAAAAAATGGGGGAAAATAATATACCATATCTCCTAACAATGCTCAACCTATGTATACTCAAGTTAAACATACCTAATAATTGGAAAAATACAATGATATACCCAATACCAAAAAAGGCAAACTGGGAAGGAAAATTGGCAGATATAAGACCAATAACCCTAATAGAAACAACCAAAAAAATACTGACTAAGATAGTAATATTAGTCGGACGACATTTCACAGTGACTGATTTTAATATATGATCGACATGACACGTTTTCTGTACAACGGACTT
>CAUDNR010000538.1:6835-26426 GCA_958430865.1 Entrophospora sp. SA101
AAGCAATACCTATCTTTGAACAAATGTTTCCTGATTGTGTTGCTATATTTGCTTTTGATCAAAGCTCTAACCATACATCATATGCAAAGATGCCTTAGTTGTATCTAGAATGAACTTAAGTTCTGGAGGTGCACAACCTAAGATGCATGTCACCATAATGCGTAATGGGGTGTTTCAATCTATGGTTTTGTCAAATGGGGAACCAAAAGGAATAAAACTTGTTTTGGAAGAAAGAGGATTATGGGTTCCAGGACTGGTAAAAATATGCAAAAAATGCAAGGAGAAAAATTATGGTCAAGCTGATTGTTGTGCATCTAGAATATTGTCTTCAGAGCCTGATTTTATGGAGCAAAAATCACTTTTGGAGGAGATTGTTGAACAAGCAGGTCATAAGATTATTTTTACCCTAAATACCATTGTGAGTTAAATTTCATTGAAAGTTTTTGGGGATCAGCTAAACAATATGCTAGACAAAATTGTAATTATTCTTGGACAGGCTTAAATCAAATAGTCCCTGATGCATTAGATTCAGTATCTGTGAATAAAATTAGAAAGTTTGCTAGAAGAAGCTACAGGTATATGTCAGCCTATAGATTAGGATTACCATGTAAAGCTGCCATATATGCTGTTAAAAAATATCGTTCACATAGAAGAGTCCCTGAAAATGTATTAATGGATATTGCCATCATGAATATCTGATAATAAATCAATAATTTATCACCTTCATTGGTTAGAATTCATTCATTAATTATATATATAGTAAATTTATCTAATTTATCTAATTTATTGTAGTATTATGCTTGTTTACTGTTACCAGGACCCTGGATAATGTTTCCATTTATGAATTATTCGTAATAGCAATAGTAACATTGCTAGATAATACTAATTAACGAATACGATAAAATGATTGAGTCATGTGATGTTATAATCCCGTGACACAAAAGAGTATCATTACTATTTTGGGATTTGAAGATTTGGCAGTGCGGCACAGCATTTGATGTCTTTAGATGACCCGCACCATAGTAATAGGTGTCCTGCACCATACGCGTCGATCAAATCACAAACTTCTTTTTTTTATGTCATCAAAAAAAGACACCAAAAGAAGAAGACAAGAAACCAACAAAGAACAACACGAGTAAGTGTTTTAAGGATGGTGGTGGTGGTTATCGCCTGCCACTCGTCGTTGCTCTAGTTTATTTAGAAAAAATGATATTTATTTCTTAGAAAACCTCTTTCATCGTCAGAAAAAGTAAGTAATATGTAAATTGTATCCTTTTCAAATGGATAGAATTAGCTGCTTCATTTTTTGATGATTTTGACATTGGTTTAATCCCAACACACAGGAAAATGAATCAAAAGATTAATCTGTATCTCAGAAGTAAAAGAAAGTGATATGAAAGAAGGAATTGCAATGAATATCGTTCAACTCAATAGTTCATTACAAGTAAGTATATATGGTTTTTAAAATTGTGTAAACATAATAATAACTTGTGTTGGTATTATATTATAGGAAAACAGTAGGAAACGTAAACAGAAAAAAGAACTTAATTATACATATGGAATTGTTACTACTGGTACAACATGGTGGTACATTATGTTTGTTGATGAAGGAAAGGATGTTTATACTAAAGACTAGTGCCGTAATCCAAAAAAGGAAAAAGTATGGTTGCAAAAGTGGTCGCAAAGGTAATTGCAACTACTTTTCATATGCCGTAAATACAATTACTACCATCATCATAATTTACGGCACTAGTCTTTAGTTTATACGTCAGCTAATAAAGGTGATGATACTATTCCTCTTGGTAATGAAGTATTATGAGATGATTCGGAACTAAGGAAATGCGTGAAGAAAGTAATTGAAAAAATTACATGGATGTTAAATGATAAAGTATCTGTAAATGGAGAACTTGTGACAAAAAGACGGCGTGTTCAAAATAACACCAAGAAATCCTTGTGATAGTTATCAATTTAATATTGTTAAATTGTTTTTTTCCTAATTTATAAATTCATTGAATTTAAGTATAAAAATAAATTGAATAACAACATAACAATAATGATGATTATAATATTTTTATGCTCAACGTTTTGAAACTTGTTTATACTGTATGATCAAAAATATGTAGATTGTTCTTAAAGCATGTTAATGTTCCTAATGTAAATTAGCTTCATATTACTAGATGAATATCATGATCAAACGCTTTTTTGGTAATACCAATGTTCACTTTGGTTTTGTTGCAGCATGGCCCATATACGTGTATTATAAGTCAAATTATGTTCTTTTTTCTAATGTTAGGGTTCTTTAATTTTAGTCTGGATCAAATCATATAATAATAACAAACAGGAATTTTTGTTGCTGATCTATGAATTTGGTAGACTGTAACACATGATGATCGTATAATAAGGTTTTTAGCAAAGTTGCTGATTAAAAAACCTTAAATGCGGTCATTCCAAATTTCTTAAAAACCTCTAGGACCAAGATATACTACAAAATTTTTTTCTAACAATGGGATATGAATCTCTTGATGAAGCACTTTCTTTCCCTGAAGATAATCTTATACCAATTAAAAAATCCGTTTTAATAACTGACACATTGTCTGCTCAAGGAAACTTTCTTCTGCATCATTTCATAGCCAATCAACTAAAAGTTAACAAACATGTTGTTCTGGTAGGGTTTACGCAAAAGTTTGAACATTATTCAACAATTGGAAGAAAGCTGGTAATTATTTGATTTTCTTGATTAGATATTAAAAATAAGAAATGAAATGAATGAGATGAATGATGCAGGGAAATAATAAAATGTAACCGATTAATTAAATTAGGGTGTAAACCTTACTCTTGCAAATCAAAAAGGAACCCTATCATTTCTTGATGGATTAACTTCTTTTTTTTTTCAAAATACCAGTGATAATATTACATCAGCAGATAAAGCAACTACAACCACTAATACAACTTCATCAGTATTAACAGCATCAAAAAATGTCTCCATTTCAATATCTAATGGAAAAGAAGATTTACAAAATATTTATAATACAATAAAGGAAGTTATTTCAACACGACATTCATCAAAGGATGCTCATGTATCTTTAATTTTTGATGACTTATCAGTTTTGAGTTATTCAGGATTTTCTATAAAAGATATTTTAGAATTTATTAAAGCATGTCGTGTTTTAGTTGAAAAGGTAGCTAATTAATAATAATTGATTAAATAGTAAATGGTAATAATTATTAAAATTCTTTTGATTTTTTTTTGGTGGATCAAAAAGTTCGAGGGTACACTTATAACATTACTTCATACTGATGATGTGATTCTGGAAGAAGAAGAAATAGAACAAATAGTATTAATAAATACACTAATTTATCAATCTGATTATTTATTATCTGTTAAAGGATTAGGATCGGGATTTTCAAGAGATATTTCTGGAGAAGTAACTAATTAAAATATTCCTATAATGTATTGATCAAAATATTATTATATTTTAATAAATGTTATTTTTTATTTTCTAGATTAATATAGCCCGAGGTCCCCGAAATTATGATAAATGGTTCAGACCAGCAGTTTTACATTACAAAATTCTTGACAATAATGTTAAATTCTTTGCTAAAGGTTTCTCACAAGGAATTTTTTGATAATAAATAATAACAAAGATTTGATTATAAAAGAAGAAAATGAAGATTATGTTTCTATAGAAGTAGCTTGAATGGTTTGAACATTAAAAATAATAATAATTTTGATTTATTATTTTAAAGTTAATGAATTCGATTTAAAAACCAATTCTATACAAAAATTCCCAGTGTGTGAAATTTCTCAGATATCATATAATTTTCCGCTCATATGGAAAGTCTTTAATTTGATTTTGTATTTTAATTAGTTGAACTAGACTATAACTAACATTAGGAAGATCATTGAACCTCTATAACAATAACTTGAATATTCTCACAAGTATCCACTGTTTTCAGAAAAATTACAACCTAATGATAAACATGCATCAAAGCTGGATGACCAACTACATTAGGAAGATCATTGAACCTCTATAACAATAACTTGAATATTCTCACAAGTATCCACTGTTTTCAGAAAAATTACAACCTAATGATAAACATGCATCAAAGCTGGATGACCAACTAGCTCCTCATATGTTCAATCAGTATTTTCGAGCTTTCTTATAGTTGTATAACCTTTTTACTAAACATTTGTGCTTCTTCACAGCTAGCCATTAGATCCTTAAAATAATAACAATGGCTGAATTTAATTCAATTGTATATTTAGCATAATTCAAATATAATATTTTTGGATCATCCCGTAAAGTTGAAATGTTGATACTATATGTCATCGTTCACTGGAGAATATAATGTTTACAATGCATTGAAATTTTATACATATATTAAATTAACTTGTATTACTACTTTATTCAATTACATAAATAAATTGTTCCAAAAAAAACTTCTGTAAATCAAAGAAGACATAGAACTAAAAAATAATCAAAAGTTTCCACCACTGTAACTAGTGAAGAAGGTCTTTTCAACAATAAATAAATAAAATCAAGATTTATGGTAACTTACCTGATATATATGGTAATGAAAATCTACAACCATAACTTTAAATTCAACTACAATAATTTATGGGTGTTTATAGAGATATCTATAGTGGTTGTATTTTTTTATCTATTTTATTCTATTCATTTATCCAATGCATCTTTTCCGATATGCAATAATATTAATATCTAATTTTTTCGGTTATCTAAATCTTTTTACTTTGAAAACAAAAATATTTTTCCATTGTAGATCACAATTAATAAAATAAATACCATTGTAAAATTAAAAAAAAAAATCCTAAATAATTCAAACATGAGTAACATTAGTCGTTTCCATACTCAGAACACTCAAGAAGATGAAAATTTTTCTTTCCTTGAATATTCTGGCGGTGACACTCAAGCTACTGACTACGACTACAACGACTTTTCGGTTGATTCAACTCTTGCTTCTCAGCAATCAAGTAATTTACTTAATGGTTCCCAAAATCAATTTGTTGAACCTGATCTAAGTGGTGTTGTTGGAGATGAACTAGATTCGTTTCAGTCTCTAAACATTATCGAAAGAGGATTACCTGAGCACGCTTGCAGGTACTATATTTATATTTATGTTTATATTTATTTTATTATATAAAAATGTTTTTCCGTAAAAGTATCGGGACGACAATAATTATAATTATTGCAACTTTTTTTTAGATATTGTGGTATTCACTCGGTAAATTCCATAGCTAGATGTGTTACTTGTAGTAAATGGTTTTGTAATTCGAGAGGTAATACATCGGGTTCTCACATAATCAACCACTTAGTTCGTGCAAAACATAAAGAAGTGGCTTTGCATCCTGACTCGCCACTTGGAGAAACTACCTTGGAATGTTATAATTGTGGTTGTAGAAATGTGTTCTTACTTGGTTTTATTCCTGCAAAAAGTGACACTGTAGTTGTACTTCTTTGTCGGTAAGTTATTACTCTATAGAAAAATAATTATAACATAAAATATGAACTTATGTGATTTTTTTTTTTTGATTAGTCAACCTTGTGCTGCTATGCCAAGTAGCAAAGATATGAATTGGGATACTTCTCAATGGCTCCCTCTTATCGATGACAGATGCTTCTTACCTTGGCTTGTAAAAGTTCCGAGTGAACAAGAACAACTTAGAGCTCGTCAGATCACAGCTCAACAAATAAATAAGCTTGAAGAGTTATGGAAAGATAATGCTGAAGCTACTTTAGAAGATTTGGAGAAACCTGGTATTGACGATGAACCACCACCTGTTTTGTTAAGGTATTTATTTATTTATTTATTAAAATATGGACTGTCCTCTTGAAAAAAATAAAATAAATAAAAAATAAAAAATCCCTTTTCAGATATGAAGATGCGTATCAATATCAAAATATTTTTGGTCCTTTAGTAAAAATGGAAGCTGATTATGACAAAAAATTAAAGGAATCACAAACTCAAGATGACATTGTGGTAAGATGGGATATTGGTTTGAATCAGAAACGTATTGCATGGTTTTATTTACCAAAATTAGAATCTGGAGGTATGTTTTAATTAATAGTTGGGACTTTATCATTATTTATTGATAACATTTTAACGTTTATTATTATTATTATTATTATTATTTGTTTTAGAGGTTCGTTTGGCAGTGGGTGATGAGTTGAGGCTTCGTTATCGTGGTGAATTGCATCAGCCTTGGGAATGTATTGGACATGTAATAAAAATTCCAAATAGTATGTATTTACTTATTTTATTTTTTTTAACAAGATAGGCACTATTTTATTAAATAAAAACCAACGCTAGCATTAATAATAACAATAATAACCAAACCTCTCTTTTTAAAAAAAAGATGTTAGCGATGAAGTTGGATTGGAATTACGTAGAAATGATAATACACCGGTCGAGTGTACACACAATTTCTCCGTGGATTTTGTATGGAAATCTACTAGCTTTGATAGAATGCAAACTGCAATGAAAACTTTTGCCATTGATGAATCTTCGGTCAGTGGATACATTTATCATAAATTGCTTGGTCATGAAGTTGAACCTCAAGTTCTTCGTACTCAAATGCCAAAAAGGTATTTAGTTGATTTTTATTAATCAATTAATAAATAATTATATACAATAAGAAAAAAATTTTTTAATATATCATTTTATAAATTACATCATTTATTATAAATAGATTTTCGGCACCAAACTTACCAGAATTAAATCATTCACAAGTTTATGCGGTCAAAAGTGTACTACAAAAACCTTTAAGTTTAATTCAAGGACCACCCGGGACAGGAAAAACCGTTACTTCTGCTACAATTGTATATCATCTTGCAAAAATGAATCCTGGTCAAGTTCTTGTTTGTGCCCCATCAAATGTTGCAGTTGATCAACTAACAGAAAAGATTCATGCAACTGGTCTTAAAGTTGTAAGGCTCACTGCCAAATCTCGTGAAGCTTTAGATTCGCCTGTTTCATTTCTCACATTACATGAACAAGTGATTAATAACGATACCAATCTCGAATTGCAAAAATTGATTCAATTGAAAACAGAGCAGGGTGAATTGAGTAGTTCTGACGAGAAAAAATACAAGATGTTAAAACGTGATTGTGAAAGAGAAATTTTACGGGTAAAAAAAAGTCATTTTATTAAAGTTTATTAATTAATGATTTAATCATCTTTTTTCCAACTTATATTCGTTTATTATAGAACGCTGATGTTATTCTTTGTACTTGTGTGGGTTCAGGAGATCCTCGTTTATCCAAATTTAAATTTCGAACTGTTTTGGTTGATGAAGCTACTCAAGCAACTGAACCAGAATGCATGATACCACTTGTTCTTGGTTGTAAGCAATCTGTTCTTGTAGGTGATCACCAACAATTAGGACCTGTTATTATGAACAAAAAAGCAGCACGTGCTGGTCTTTGTCAATCATTGTTTGAAAGATTAGTTATCTTGGGCATACGTCCAATCAGATTACAAGTTCAGTACCGTATGCATCCTTGTCTTTCCGAATTTCCAAGTAATATGTTTTACGAAGGCTCTTTGCAAAATGGTGTAACTACACAAGACAGACTTCGAAAAAATGTTGATTTCCCATGGCCCGTCCCTGAAACTCCAATGTTTTTCCATTCTAATTTAGGGCAAGAAGAGATTTCAAGTAGTGGTACTTCCTATTTGAATAGGTAAAATAAAATTTACTATATGTTTTTTTTTTTAAAGATAAATATATCATGATTTTTATCTTAAATGTTTTTCTCTATTCCTCCTCAACAAAATATAATTTTAGAACAGAAGCATCAAACTGCGAGAAAGTAGTTACAAAGTTTCTAAAATCAGGAATTTTCCCAGCTCAAATAGGCATAATAACACCATACGAGGGACAACGCAGCTACATTGTTAGTTATATGCAATCCAATGGATCATTACGTAAGGATTTGTATAAAGATATCGAGGTGGCAAGTGTTGATGCATTCCAGGGTCGTGAAAAAGATTATATTATTTTGAGTTGTGTTAGAAGTAATGAGCATCAAGGAATAGGTTTCTTGAATGATCCTAGACGTTTGAATGTAGCATTGACTAGATCTAGATATGGCGTTGTTATTTTGGGAAATCCCAAGGTTTTGAGCAAGCATCCCTTATGGCATCATCTTCTTGTTCATTACAAAGAAAAAGAATGTTTAGTCGAAGGGCCGTTGAGCAATTTAAAGGTTAGCATGATTCAATTCAGTAGGCCAAGGAAAACATATCATAAGGATGATAAATTCAGGCAAGGATTGGCTCATCAAATTGATGCTCGTGAAGCTTTAGCAAAAGCACCTGTTGCTAGTGAAAATCGTCGTGGTAATCGCGTTTATGATCAAGATTTCATTAGAACGCATGATCCTGTTGGTTATATACCATCTGACATGAGTGCCATACCACCGTCATCACAATTTACCATTCCATTATTGCCAACACCAAACGGACCTTTTACACAAGATTTATCGCAAAGTAGTATCTCCAGTCGTAAAAACACGAAACTGCAAAATCAAAATTCACCATCATCTGCAGCCGCAGCTTCATCAACAGCTTCACCATTTAATGGATATTCTAATTCAATCTCATCACAAGGACTTCTCACACAAAATGCTTATAGTAGCCAAGGTTCTATGAGTCTTACATTGTCACAATCTGATCGTGTTTGTATGATGGAAAATTCTAACGCCTCATTGGATCATGCTTCGTTAATGTCTCAAGATAGCTCAATTGAATTCATGGATGATTATAAAAGTCAAGGCGATGATACAAGAGCGTGGAATCGATTAATTGAGTTTTCTTTTTAGGATGAATTTATGTAAATAATAAAATAATAAAATAAAGGATAATCGACGCACTTATTATTATTGCTCAGAATTTTACAAAAATGGCATAACCTCCAACATATCTTCCTATAAAAAGACTAGAAAAGGAGAACTCGACTGATGATCTGTTGAATGATGGGTGAATTAGAGGAGGTGGAGGAAAATATACAAAGAACAAGAATAGTTTTAGACTTTAAAAAGTGCTTTGATTTAGTTAAAATTTGTAAAATTTAATTTGGTAAAAAAATATTTTAATTCAAATAAAATGTTTGCATGAATTAGCAAACAATTATATTCTATAAATATTGTTTATTTTATTACTTTATTACTTTTATTAAAAAAAATTTTTATAATTATATTTAATCCACACGGATGACATATTTCCTTTTTTTGTCTAGCCCAAAGGTTTGTTATATTGTATTGATTTACCCGAAAGAAAGGTAACCTGATTAAAACGTGTAGAAATAATATCATAATATCCATGTATTCATCTTTAATAGGGTCAAATTTATTAATGGTCAACGATTTTTATTAGGAACCAATATTAAAATCAGTTGATCGGTTAAATCAATTGGCTGGTAGAATTTACAGTAGTTTAATGTAGTATATAACGTTGGTTAACTAATGAGTGTTAATGAAGTATCTTCCGTCTAAGGGTTAATCGGAAATGGTAGTATTATTGTAATTGTAAACGTAAGATTGTTAAGCAAGTAAACCAAAGCGAGTTTGCAATCTGCCAATAAATGTAAACAACTGAAACAAATCGATCACAAGTGAATAAAAGGAACTTTATAGCATTGCAAGGGCCGTCTTTATTTAATTACAGTTATCTGATGCCATTAAATGTGCTCACAGATTCGTCTAAGTGCAAGAAAGAGGAAACCAAAGTAAATTTGTAAAATAATTAATTGACAAACACCGAATTAACTGACAAGAGTAGAGTAGTCTTAATAGTTAAACCAGAATTAACCAAAGTGACACCTCGCAATATCACCATTTAACAAGAATCAAAAACTATAAAAAGTTTATTATTTCAAAACATTATTATAATTTAGCTTTAAGAAACAAAATAGGATAAAATAAAAAGATAAATAAAAGGTAATAATAATAAATTTATAGTGAAGTTTAAATCGATTCTTTCTTTTGACAATTATTACTAGAATCTAATGTTTAATTAATTAATCAATATTATTAGTAATTCCCAGTTGATTAATAATGAAGTTTTTATTACCTTTGTAAACATTCTAGTTAAAATCAAGATTATATGACGAAGTATCATTACTTGTATAAACTTTAAATCTCTTAGATTTAGCAATCTCTTTGTCTAATATTCTACTTGTATGATATGCATCTGGATGTGATTTGTGTGCTTGTTGCGAAGCACTACTACCACTACTAGTAGCATTATTATTATCATTAGTAATTTCTTTGAATTTATTTCTAGCAAATCTCCAAAGCTTTCTACTGGTTGGTCTTTTAGTTGGATCCACATCCCAACACCTCTGCATCATTTGCACATAATAATCAGGCATTTCAGGTAATATTGGTGGTCGTAAACCTTCTTCACATACATCAAAAATCAAACAATGATTGTGAGCTCTATCATCAAATGGTGGGTGACCTGCAAATATCTCCCACATTAACATCCCAATACTATAGATATCAGATTCTTTGGTGTTCTTTTTGCCTCTAAGTAGCTCGGGTGCAACATATGATATAATTCCATAGACTTTATTAGATGACTTTTCATCAACTGGTCCACATAATCCTAAATCTGTAATATAACAACCACCTCCTTGCACAAGTATATTACCACTATGTAAATCACAATGGATTAAATCTTTTCGATGTATCTGATACAATGCACCACATAAATAAACAAATATTGTAATTCTGTCTTTTAATGTTAAATTTAAATGATTTTTTTGTAAATAATCCCTTAAATTTCCTTCTGGAACATAAATTAAAACTATTGCATAATTTCCATTGTCTGGGAATTTAGTTATACCATAGCACTGAACAATCTGTGGTGATTTAATTTTACAATAATTCATTGCCTGAAAATAAATAAAATCAATTAGTATTATATAATACAGACAGTATTGTTTTAAATAGCAACTACCAACCTCATCAAAAAAGCCTTTTCCTGGGTTACTTGAATTATTTAAACTTTTTAATACTACATTTTGAGCTCCAAAATAATTAAATTCCTTTTTATTTTCGTCATAATCAACTATTTGTCCTCTTATCCATGTAGCAGTATATATTGAACTAAATCCACCTTCTGTCAATTTTGTTATTTTTTTAAATTGCTCAAAAGGTATCCATTCTAAAATATAGTTTGGCAAAGATGATTTCATTTGACATTGTTGAATAAAATCATCAATTATGTTATTTCCAGATGTCAAAGTGGTGCTCTGTAATTGTAATCTAATGCAACCTTCACAGAACCTATCAGAGTATCTTGTTAATTTACATTTGTTACATTCTTTTGGTTTGCCTTTTTTATCTCTTGTATTCTGTAATTCAAAATTATAAATAAACTTCTCCTTACAAAATTCTTTTTCATTTTCTGAAAGTTCCTTGTTTTTTTCAACTAATGAGAAAAAATAATCATTTATACTTTCTCTATCAGAATTATTAACATTAGCATTACTATACATTTCATTAAAAATTTTATATACAAAGTCCTTTTTTTCTAGTGATAACGTTGACATTAATTTAGCATGTAACATTATATAAAAATTATATAAATTTGACTTGGTGTTTTAATGAATAGAGTGGAGATTTTTTTTGAATAACAGAAAGAAAGGTTGCCGTGTTTCTAATTGTAATTTTTTTCTTTTTTTTATGTTTCCCTAATCTAACAATTTTACCCAAATTTGCAATGTTTTGTTGCACATGAAAATGCTGTTAAAGACATGAAACGGTAAATTCAGTGCAAATCATGAATCTTCTAAATATTTTGTTGCTCAACTTTAGTAAACTGAATTATTGGGGAAGGGTGAGATCAAAATCAAAATCATTTTCTGAAAATGATAAATGGTTGTGGTTATTTTTACATCGCCGTATCATGCGAATTCCCATTTCTATCTATCTATTTGCAACCGAAAAATTTATCAATTTTTGTTCAAAACGTCAGGGTCGAGTGAAATCGTGTTTCGCTTTAGATGTTTTTTTTCATATTATTTTGTTGTCATTATTATTACCGGTCAATTCAATGATCGATAAACGAACATGTACAAATTGTTTTTGATATGATCTGGAAGGAAAATTTTTATTTTTAATTTCCCTTTCGGTAGAAAATAAATAAAATCCATTTGCAGAAAAAATTTTTTTTTAATTAAGGAAAAAAAACCTTGGTTGCTTTTTTTTAACAATCGAAATTTGTCAATAACTTTTGATGTTTGCATGAAGTTTATTCTTCTATAACGATAAACTTGAAAAAAAAAATCCAATCGATCCAATTGACCTTTAATCTGGGATAAATAAATAAACACGAGGACAAAAAGATTTTTTTAACAATCGAAATTCGTAAATAAATTTTGATTCACGTAAGGTCTTCTTTGCAAAGGATTTTTTTTTACTAGATTCCTGAATAATTTCCCTTTGTATATGTAATTTTTTTAAGTAAAAAAATAATTTTTTTGCTCAACGCAACGAATAAAATAAAAGTATTGATATAATAATAATATGACTGGCTAATGTTGATGCTCCGAACGAATTTATAGATATAATGTAAACTCAAATCATACATAGAACGCCATTTCCACACTACGCTCCTCGATCCTCGAATTCGAATACAACGTAAAAAGCAAAGCCAATGCACCGTTCTTTGCGATTTTTTTGGGGGGAGTTAGTGGTTTCTCACCTTTATATTTAACAGTGATATTATAAATAATTTCTCATAATTATCATATCTTTGGATTTTTGAAATTTGGATATCGAAATATGCACATTCAATAATTTGATTGTTGGCTAGTGTTTAAATAATGATTCATTTTTATGGGACAAAATTATTTATTTATACATTCTATAAAAAAGAATTTGCAGGAAAGAATTTTCGATGTTTTTGTAAAAATTGACTTGAAGATCAATGAATGGATTTATTTTCTTTCTTTCCAAGATCATAAAACTTTGAGACATCTGATAGCCTTCCATTCTTTTCAATTTCCCGTTGCACTCCTACCTGCACTACAAAAATTGGCCGACAAACGTCCAAAACACATTGTGGAAGAACCCTAGGATGGTAAATTGGGGCAAGTGGGAGCATTTCTTCGAACGTGACTAATTTCAAAACTGCGGAATGATCCACACGCATGCCTTTGGCTACACAGAAAAAAGGTCAGGCGAGCTGATCTCACATGATCCGTGCAGACGTTCCTGAACCAGACACGGAAAAACGTTGTACGATTTGGTCATGAGGTATCAGATACACCATTGTAATCATCAAATGTATGGAGGACCAAATCTCAATGGAGAACCATGCTCCAGAGGCCGCTATCTGTCAAAACCTATTGCTCTCTCAGTCTGTTAAGATATATCTATCGCTGCGTAAAGCAAGGAGAGCTGATGTATTTCATGGCGTATTTCGCAAATCCTGTGGACGTTATATATTGAAAATTTATGTGGCTATTCCATGTCAGCAGCTGAGCAGCCCGAGTTGTTCAACATTAATGAAACTGATGAATACCGAAACCATATCATGACAAGGAGGCTGGATGCAATAGAATTGATGATACTTTTGCTCCGGTACCCAATAACCAGATGTTCCACTACTTCACTTTTGCATCCTCTGAGTGCCTTCTAAGATCTGCACTTGCTAAACAAGGAAACTTTAAAAGCGACGAGAGGAGCAATGAAGACATGGACTGTGACCAACATGCTTCTTACTTGGCTGACGCGTTTGACAAATACTTTTACAGATCAAAACACGAGCCTTTTGAAACCTCGCCTACTCTGACAATTTCCAAAATTATACAATCCAAAGCCCCAGGTCCGAAATCGTAAATTATTCAATACCAAAGATAGAAAGTGCAGGGTGGGTAATCGCCCGGCGAATGTCACACGTTCTTTTATGCTTCGCTACATAGGAGGTGGGAGACTGTGAGCTATTTTTTTTCAACATCTCGAAGGTTGTGACAAGATCTGAACAAGACATACTAGGAGGTTGCACCACAGTGAAAGATTCCAATCCTTGTTACCCTAAGATACAACCAAAGCGATAATCTCTCGCTTAAAAATAGCCTCCTAAAAAAAAGAACACCATTTCAGAGGAATATGTGACGATCTCAAGAGCTTGAGAAATATTAAGTCACGTGAAATTTTATTGCAAGAAATTCAGGTGATTTTTAAAATCGTTCACAATAGGATCGGCAATTAGTTTTACCAATTTTGAAATCTTGCAGTTGCATAGAGCCGATGCTTGGAAGGACAACTTGGCGTTCTGCCAAGACGTCACTTCTAATATATATATGGGCATTAGAAAGTTTTAAATGAATTCTATTGATAGAGTCTATCTATACAAATGACACATGAGAGGATGAAAAATTCACACGGGATGATAATTATATTTATTAAGTTTTATAAATACAAAAAATAAATACTTTTTTTCTCTTTTAAAAAAATAAACGATAATTAGATATTTACATGAAATCGAAGTTTTTTTAAAATCAAGGTGAAACACTAAGATCGAGTAAATATTTTGACTCTAAATTATTATTGATGTCTGCATGAAACATTTCATTATTTTTATCAATGGAAGAATAATCATCATCATTATCTAGATGATGAGGTAGATAACAATAATAACCATCATCCTCATCATAACTGCTACTGTTTCTGGTGCTGTCACTATTAATATCGCTTTTGCTACTATTTTGATCATTATTATTGTTATTATTATTGTTATTATTGATATAATTTTCATTAAACTCATCATCGTAATCATCATCATTAACAATAAGAATGTTTTGGAAATCACTGAAATTAAAATATCTGCTGGTATAAATGGCATTAAAATCATGATCCAATTTGACATCTTCCATATTTTTGATAAATTTATCTGAGCTGTTGAATTGATGACGTATTTCATAATCTTGAGATTGTTCGACTACTTGCCACCAATTACTAAATATATATGATAATAATCTAGCGGGTGGTCTTGCATATGGATTTGGATCTGTGCAATGTAAAGCCAAATCCTTGAATTTTGATGGAGTACTTTCCAAGAGATTTGGTCTTTTATGATTTTCACAAATTTCTTTTATCAATGACTGATCATGTGGTCTTTCGTAGAATGGTGGTTCACCAGTTGCCAATTCCATCATTAGAATTCCCAAACTGTACAAATCTGATCTTTTTGTGTACTTGTTTCCTTTCAACACCTCAGGTGCAATGTAAGGAAGCACACCGTAAAAACCTTTTTTGGCATCATCATTGATTTTATTATTATTATTATTATTATTATTATTATTAATGGCAGTGTAATCATTATAATCACTATAGGCAGGTAATGATAGTCCAACATCAGCTATTGTGGAATGAGTATCTCTGACATCCTCACCTATTTGTAAAATATTACCAGGATGGAGGTTACCATGAACTAGACCCTCTTTATGGATATTAGTAAGAGTTGAAGTAATATCACACAGCCACCAAAGTTTTTGTGACCAACTTATATTACTGAATTTATTTTCTTTGATAAAGTCTCTCAAATTACCAAATTCTGAGTATTGCGTTACGAACATGTATTCATCTGTTTTAACGTTAAACGTCATTCCGTAGATTTCCAAAAAATAACTTTTACGTTTTTTAGATTTCACCAATGTACACTTGTAATAATTCTCCAACTATGTGCATGTGCAAAAAAAAATTTTTTTTCGATCAATTAATTGTGCAATTCGCGAAATCCCCAAGATCAGATCAATAATGATAATATTTACCTCTTGAACATATTTTTCAGAAATATTTGCAGAATTTTTGATACTTTTTAGAGCGACCGTAATTGGAGCAGAACGTGCACAAACTGATTTATTAGTAGATTTGATTCTCTTGCCATCCATCCAAGTAGCACAATAAACGGTGGAGAAATGACCGTCGCCGATTTTTTTTAAATTTTGAAAGTTTTCAAACGGAATCCATTCCAAGAAACTGTCAGTCCATTTACAAGATTTCTTTTGAGTTTTCATGATAAATTCATCAACATGAAAATTTCCACTTGTCCATTTATTATTTTTTAGTGAACATTGTTTACACCATCCATCGGAATCTAGATATTTTTTAATGTGTTGGCACGAACTAGAGTCATTTCCTTTATTAACAACAACTATTGATGATAGTTTATTTCCCATAATTATTAATATTAAATTATTATTATTATTATTATTATTATTATTATTATTATTATTATTATTATTATATAATTTTCAGTGATAATAGTTTCTTTAGAATATTTTACAAAAAGTATTTGATTTTATTCTTTTGTATTTACAAAATATTAAAGAACGAGAATATTATTTTTGATTTATCAAAAATCAAAAATCATTAAATTATATTAGTTATTAAAAATAAAATTGATTAATGAAAGGAAAATAAATATATTACAAAAGAAAGTTGGGTTTTTTAAAATAAAAATTTTTTTTTTTACAAATAAATAAATACATAATATTAATTATAAACAATAGTAAATTAATATTACGTACACAACATAAAAAAAAAACCAAATTCAAATTTTATGCATGATTCAATTGGGAATATTTATTTATTGCTATTATTATATATTACTTGTCACGGGACACATAAAAAGAATTTTACCCTATACCAAAATTACCAATCTCGTCATTGATAATAGTAATAATAATAATAGCAATGGTAATAGTAATAATAATAACGGATTTTATACGTTTTACAATCCGCTGTTATTATTTATTGTTATTATTACTATTACTGTGGCAAGATCCGCTGTGACAAGAATTATAAGGAAATTGCCTCCCTATTACTTTACTATTACTCTTAATATGTACTCGAATCACCTTTTTTACCACTCTCCAGTACTCTCTATCAGGAAAATTATATAAATTAACTGCTTATTTGATAATTTATTATGTTTCAGTTTACATATTAAAAAAACAATACTTTGTTCTTAATATAACAAATTATATCTTTATAAAGTCAATTTAACAAGTCGGTTGTGATGTTAAATTTCATTCTCGGATATGAAATTTAAATAATCTAGATACTTTAGATGTCTCACATGTAACATTCATGTATTATCATTGGTTGCGATTAAATTTCTTAATATATTAAATCGTTGATAATGTTTATATCTTTTAATACAATTTACTAAATATAGCTTTTTCTAAATATAGGAAAATATAATAAACAATTATATGACAAATAGGGGAAATTTTATGGCCATAATTTAAACTTATTTTTTCCAAGATTTTAGTATAAAATTAGTTAATCATAAAAGAACAAAAATTTTAAACATTGTTAGTTTCTTTTTACGTATTGTTTTTTAAAATAGTAAATTACGTCAATTTTTATTATGAATTCTTATTATTTTACCACTTACTTAAAATCTATATATATTAATGGTGGTGGTACATGTGAAAGATCTGCCTGCATTTTTTTATTTTGGTTATTATTTTGATGATGTAGTCAGACGCACCAACCAATTATTGACAATGTAAATAAATGACCGACTTATGTGTATTACTTTTATGTATGAATAAAATGGTTTGTATGTAGGAAACGCAGATTTTAGAGTCTCAATGGACCGACGATTAAAGTTTATTTAAATTAACCTTTTAATTATTGTAACAAAACCGGACAAAGTAAATTAGGTTACAAAGTTTCAATATTAACAATTCAACATCTTCTTAATCGATTATCTGCACATCTTCCAGCTTGATTCATAATAATTAAAGAAAACATTGTTTGAATGACTACACGATTATTTTCCATGTAACCAACATGATATGCTCTTTCATAAAAATCAAAAACAATCAAATCGTTTGTTTTAAACTCTTATGAGTTGGTTACTTGATCATCAACACTAGGGTCAAATTAGCTTTTCCAAAAGATTACCATTTTTGCTTTTGTTTTGATCAATTTTTCTTTCAAAAGAAAACAAATACAAATACATACTGTTGAAAAAAGCGATGATGGGTGATGATAACATTGCTCTGTAAATGAGCGAATTACTCCCATCAATTGTTGTTTTCAGGCATTTCTTACAAACAAATTTTCTAATCTTTATTAGTAATAATAAAAAAAATATTTTCAAGCCCTCTTACCATAAACAGGTTGAGATGTTGTAAACGGTCAAATAATAAATCACGACGATAATTTATTTTAAGGAAAGACAAGCTTCCTCAAATCTGTAGGTTTCAGGATAATGTTACCGAACAACTCACAAATGGAAAATGGTATCTGTAATGAAACCATTGGAATAATTACGGGTGTCGATGTTGATAATGAACAAGTCCGGATTGCCTTTCCTGTTAATTGCACCGTCGTTGGTGCTGTTCTCTCCAAGCAGAACTCAATTTCCGTACAGCATGCTTTTGGTCTGACTGTCCACAAGATCCAAGGTTAACTTTGCCAAGTCTATCTGTTTGTAACAGATATTTGCTCCTGGAAAAGTTAAATTTATGTTGCTCTCAGCCGTTGTACTAATGGGAAGACCTCAAAATCAAAGAGATTGGTTTATGGTTGATTAATTGATGGATGGTTACGGACGGAGTATGCTTGGCTGGAAGCAATTGCTGTCAAGTCATTGTCTATCAACAACAACGATTAGTAATAATAAAGTTGCCATTATTCTTATGTCATATACCATGTGAAATAGGACGACGCAAATACAATTGCTAGTTTTTAATATAATAATAGAGTGTACAATTTTTCAAATGAAACTTCATTTTTATCAATTTAATCTTAGAAGACTTAATAAAAACTAGACTTTGGTTGATAGTGGAGCATTCACAGTTTTAAGAAATTGTATTATCTATAAGATTCAAAATTATTTTAGCAAATAAATTCCTATTTTTTTCGTCTCGGATCGAGCAGCTTTTAGTGAATTTCTGATTTTTGGTATCCCATTGTGTTGTGGAATCAATATGTGAATTTCGTGGTGATAAATCATCAATTAATTTTTGATTAGGAGTTTCATGAATAATACAAAATATTTTCCCTAATGGAACTGAATTTTTTTTTGAAACTAAAATATGAATATTTAATTTTATTAATAAAAATCATTATAAGCTGATTACCTCTTGTAAAACCTAATACTAAATAACTGAAGCATGAAAAGATATTATTAGCTGTAATAAAGTTAGGTATGGATCTGGGACACTTTACCGACAATCAAAGTAAAGTCGAACTTGACGTAGAAATGGTCTTGCAAGGAACACCATGACCCCACAGAAACCACAAGATCGTAATCGTAAAATACAGAATTAAACAGTATTAAATGACCGTAACATTAGATCAACTATAGAATTTCTTCGGGGCATTGCCCATAATATTTCATTTTAAAATTTTTTTTTGTTCTAAAATTTTTTTTTGTGTATAAAAATAATTAGTGTGTCACAATAAAAGTTTTCTGTAAATGATTGAACTGGTTTTTGATGCAAAGTAAGGATAATAAGTGGTGTTATTAGTTAATTAACGGTTGATTTAACTTGTTGTAAAAAACCAAACTTTTAGCTAGTTATCCAGGTCTTCA
>CAUDNR010000539.1:0-25848 GCA_958430865.1 Entrophospora sp. SA101
TGTTAATTAATGCTGAGGAAATTGAAATTAATCCCCACAATAAAAGATATGGTAAATAAAAAATCTAGTAAAATTTAGTATTATGATTCAGGCACAAAAATGATTGGATGAAAATTATCCTAAGGATGGTGTTTGTGTAAGGGAAAACGAAAGTCAACAGATAAATAATAAAGGCAAAACCAGAGTAGAAATAACCAAATTAATTATTGACGGACAAAAATTAGAAGGAGAACTTGACCTTTCAGATTTTACTAATTTAAAAGAAATTGAATGCATTAAGAATAACATAAATTGTTTAGATATTAGTTAATTGCCAAGAATTGGAAAAAATAGTTTGCTATGAAACACTTTTGAACAGCACTGATTTTCTACTTAATTTATCATCTCCTGAAAAGGTGAAGTGTTTAGACTTGGGAGATAACAATTTTGAAAGCCAAGATTTAAGTTTTTTAAAGGTTTTTATCAACTTAGAAGAATTAAAATTATGAAATATCATAAAAGCAAGAGTAGAAAAGGGATTCTATAATCGTTTCTATGGTAGCTTAAAGCCATTAGAGAACATGGAAAATTTGAAAGTGATTACTATCCAAAACACGGATATTGATTGTGGTCTGGAATGGCTGCCGATAGGAGTAGAAAAGATTTTGTTTGTTGAAAATAATCAGCGATTTCATAATTTTTCCAATTTTCGTCATAAAAAAAATCGAGGAAGAATTAAGTGAATACTCAAAATACAGTTGGGGCATTCCTATAGCACGAAAAGATTGGAATTATTATGATTATAATGCTTGAAGAAAAAATTATCAAAAAATTTTTCTTAATGAAAGGCTAAAACAATTAGAAGAAAATGAAAAACTTCCTAAAGAAATAGAGAATATAGAAAAATACATAACTGAAATTAAAAAGAATATTAAACTTTTAGAAACTAATTCTCAGCAAGTAGTGAACACTTACATTACTGTGGGCGATATTAATGTTGGTAATACTATTGGTGGAAAAGCCAATATTACTAACCAATATGCTACTAAAATTGAAGAATTGGAAACTAGAATAGAAATAGTTCCTAAATAAAATTAGCAAAAAAGATAACAGCTAACATTGTTAACAGTTAACTATACAATAATAAACATGACACTCATATACAATTTTGCACCAGCCATACTTATATTTTAGTTTTCACTTTTTCTTCTAACAATTAAGATAACAGTTAACCAGGTTAGCAGTTAACATCTTTCTAATACTTTTTTAATTAGTTTCTTTACTTGCTCTTGTAATCTTTTATATTTCACCTCCCCAATACTTAATCCTTGGTTCTGGGCTTCTTGGTAAGAAACTTTTTCCTCTAATGCCAGTGGGAAACTATAATAACCAGCAGGAGACAAATAATCACGAGTGGCTTTTTCCATAGCGGGAGAACCAACCGCATTTATTAAAAAAGTTAGTTTATTTTTAGAAATTCCTGCCTTAAATAGTCCGTTGAACTCTCTGATAGCAGGGTTTAGGTCATCAAGACTAGGGCGGACAGGTTGAATGACTAAATTAGCCTGTTTGGCAATTTCCAAACTCTCTTTACTTATTTTGGCCGGTCCATCAATTATTAAGTAATCATAATTTTGCTTTAATAATTCAGGAGGGAAATAAGGAAAAGACTGATAATTAATTAAAGGTTTTATTCCTTGGCTTTTTCTCCTTTCCGCTCACTCTTGGCTGGTTTTTTGTTGGATATCTAGGTCTATTAGTAAAATATTGAATTTTTGTTTAGTAAGTTCCACCGATAAAGCACGAGCAAGAGTAGATTTACCTCCGCCACCTTTTTGCGATAAACAAGCGATAATTTTCGGTGTTTTTACACTATCTCTCTTTTCTTTAAGTATTCCCATAAATCAAATATCGCTAATAGTTTTTCCTGAATAGCATCTATTTCTTTTTCAGTTAACTGTCCCAATTTTTTTATCAGTCTTTTTTTATCCACTGTTTTCACTTGGTCGATTAAGGCTTTGCCATTCTTACTATCAACAAAAGTGCGAACCTCATAACGATAAATTTCTCCTAACTTTTTACTGGTTAAAGGAATAATCACAAAACGCTTATTTCATTCATTTAGTTTATCCGTTGAGATAATTACTCCCAATCGCTTTTCCTTTTTAATTTCGGTGCCAAATGCTTCATGTTTTCAGATTCAATAGCGGTAAACTTCGCCTTTTTTTACTTCGCCAATTATCGGTTTCACTTTAACTTTTTTAATCGAGGTCATTTTCTAGTAGAGACTTTTCGGCTTCCAATTCTTTATCTTTTAAGGCTTTGCCGTAATCCGCAAAAATATTTTCTTTACTTTTCATTTCGATATATTCTCTTAACTTGTCTTTTTTAGTTGGTTTTTTTTCAGTTAAAAGTTGGTTATAAATAATTTGGTGTTCGATATGGTTTTTAGCCAAAAAATTTTTTAATTTATTCGCGTTAGCAGTTTTAATTATTAGTAATTCAGTCATAATATTATATTTTAGTTTCTTTTCATAACCAAGATAACAGTTAACCAGGTTAGCAGTTAACATAGATAACAGTAAAATATAATATATGAATAAGAAAAAAAACTGGGGTGTGGCTCCCATCAATGAAGCCAGTGAAAATACTCAATCACTAAACATTGATAAAAGGAGTTTAAGGAAAACAGGGAGAACTCATTTATTCGCTACTCGGGTAAAAAAAGAATGAATAGAGCAGTTAAAATCTATTGCTTATGAGGAAAGGAAGCATTATAATGAGGTGTTGGAAAAAGCGTTAGAGTGTTATGAAAAGCATAGGAAAAATTAATAAATATACAAAAAAAACATGCTAACAACTGCTAATCATCTAAGTTACCAACAAAAAATCAATAATGGTAGTTTCTATACCCCTCCGGAATTGGTTAACTATGTTTGGGAATTAGTCAATCCTTTGCGGACACGACCAAAAACACTGTTATCCTTGATACTAGTGCTGGAAAAGGGAGTTTTTTTTTAAATGGGGGAAGTAATGACTTACTGCTTATTGCTGCTGATAACGACCAATTAGCCATTGATTACTTAAAGGAAAATTTTCCTCACCTGCTAGTTATTCAAAAAAATTCTTTAATTAATATCAAAAGAGCCGAATATGGTATTAAAGACAATCAAAAGTTGATAATCATTGGTAATCCTCCCTACAATGATACAACTTCTTTAAAAGCCGAAAAAATCAAAGAAAACGCTCAAAATATTTTACCCATTGACCCACAAATAAAATCACGAGATTTAGGAATTAGCTTTTTACGCAGTTATTACCAATTAAAGGCCGATTATGTTTGTGTTCTCCATCCATTAAGTTATTTAGTTAAAGAAACTAATTTCAACAGTTTAAAAGAATTTAAAGATAATTACTGCTTATTAAAGTCTTTGGTAATTGATAGCAAAAAATTTAGTGATGCCAAAGGGGCTTCTTTTCCTGTTTCTATTTCCTTATATCAGCTAGATAAAAACGGAATGGATTATGAATATATTAGAAATTTCCCTTTTCAATTAGAGAATGGCAAACAATTTTCGCTCAATTCTTTTCAATTTTTAACTAATTTAGTTGACAAATATCCCAAAAAAACTCTTTCGGATGAATATTTAGATAACTTATTCTTTTTTACTTTTCGGGATATCAATTCAATTATGCGAAATAGGACTTTTATTCAAGAATTCAATAATTACAGTGTTCCCATCAAAAAAGACCAATTAAAATATTACGCTTATATTGATTACTTCAAAGAAGAATTTAAAGGAATTATACCTTTTCATTTAAGAAATTTCGATATTTTTTATAGCCCTGATTTTCAAGAAGAGGATTGACAATATTTTACGCAAAGAATTTCCTCTAAATTGGAGAATAAAGAACCAGAAAAATTAACCAAAACTAAAAAAATCCAAGAATTTGAAGCATAAGTAGCCAATTTATAAAAATAATTCTGACTTTAACTAGTCATAGTAGCAAAATAAGGGTCAAAAAAAGAAAAGATATTTTTTATCAGGGAATACCATTAGCTACCCGCCAAGAAAAAATTACCAGTGATTGCTATTTTGAATGACAAATATCTTATGATTTAAAGGAAACTAATCCTAATTTTGACAAGTTTCATAAATTAACCCTCAACAAAATAAAGATAGTTGATGAAAAAGATAATCCAACCGGCCGGTATATTTATGAATTATCTGATTTATTAGTGGAAATTCTGAGAAAAGGTTTTGTTAACTTAAATTACCTGAGAAAACTACTCCAAGAAGTTCAAGACGAAAAGAAATTTATTGAGGATGAATTAGAAGTTTACCGAACTCATCCCAAAGAGTATAAATTTAACGGATATACTTTTTGGAAAAGCACCATCGGACATCCGCTCCTAATTTATGAAGTAAGTGGTTTGATATTGAAAATAGAGATAATTATTAAAGAAAAACAAAAAGCGATTGGTATTCAGCCCATGCTCTATTTATGTATCCCTATTAAATTGGTGGAGGAATACCCCGAAATAGAGAACCAATTAGCCGAAACTAAACAGACTGCAACTTATTTAATCACTAAAAATAATTTTCAATTTGTTATCGAAACTATAAAAATCTTTTCTATTTTGGAGAAAGCACCAAAAAGACATTGTTAATATTCTGCGGACAATTTTAAATTATGGTTCGAAAGAAATTTAAGATAACCAATTTTTAAATTCTGCTAGCAAAATCATTCAATGATTAGGAAAAATATAGAATCTATATCATATAGAGTCTATATTTCTACTTTACTATTTACCTGATTTTCAAGACGGCAACTGCTCTATTTGGGCTTTAATTTCTTGCTCTTGCTCTATTTGCTGGCAATGCTTAATTTTTTTAGTAATAGTTTTTAATTGTTGTTGGTAATTATCGGCTCGTTGTTTTTCTTGTTTAACAATTATTTCGGCTTTTACTTTATCATTGAACGCTTTTTGGTAAGCATTTATTAGGTTAGTGTGGTTTGGTTTGTCAGACTGAATTTTGTGCGTTAAATTAGTGATGGTTTCCTTTGATAATTGATTGTTTTGCTTTTCTGATTGAACTAATGATTTTAAATTGTTGTTTTCAGTTTGGATTTGTTTTAATCGCTCCTCTAAATTTCTTATTTTAACTAGTAGAATATTTTCTTTCTGGTTTTGCGGCTCTTTTTTGCTTTTAATAATTCTTGGTGTTTGGGATGGAATTTCGCTGATTAATGGTTGAGATTGATAATTAGTTATGGGTTTTTCTTTTATTTCAGTGAGTAATGGCGGATTATCTTGCTGAATAATTTTCTTTTTTGGAATTATTGACCTTTGGTCTATAAAAAGAGATTCGGAGTTCTTTGGTATTTCCGGAAAGGTGTCAACCTTCGGCGAAGCAAAATTTTCCGCGATTGGTGTGGGTGGTCTTTTTCCTTTATTCTCTAACCATTTCTTACCGGCCAAGATATCGGCAGTGTCATTATTGCCATCACCATAAATATTCCGCCAATATAAAGCGGTGGTTCTAATACTACTATGACCCAATAGTTTTTGTAATAGTGGCAACGGAATTCCATTCTCGGCATGATAAGTAGTGAAAGTTCGGCGGAGAGTATGCGGAGTTAGTTCTATTTCCTTGCTAATATTCAGTTCCGCTTAATTTTCCGTAAAAAGTGATAAAAATTTCAGCGGTTAGTTTGATTGGGTTGCCAATTGTTTTTCTTTAATTCCTTGATGACGCTCTTGGGAATATAAACCAATCGCTCCTTTTTGCCTTTGGTTTTAGTTATGTGATATAAGCCCTGTTTGGTTTTATTGGCTAAATCAAAACTTACTGCTTCACTAACTCTTAAACCACTTTTATATCCCAGTAAGAATAAGCCGTAATGAACTTCCCGTTTACTTTCTTTTTGTCGGTTAGAAATTGACATAATTTTCCTACCAACTTTTTCGAGCAGTGGTAAAATTGGAAGCATATAACTATTATTTTAGTCTAATAATAAGAGGATGTTCCTTCTAAAACCATCCAAAAAATTAAACTTTAAAAACTTACTTCTGAATAAAGTTTAGCCAACTTTTAATTAGCCTTTATCAACTTTATTCATTGATTATTCACGAGATAACATTATGGTCTTTTGGTTAAAAATAAGTTGATATTTTCTTTCCTCTTCTCTCTCAACCAACCCCCTCGGGGTCGTAAACTCCCCGCTCCCCCTTTATATTCTTACCATTCTAATCTTTAATATGCCCGCGAGAGAGGCAAAAAAAGGTTGTTTGGTTATTTTTTTACTTATTTCGTAAGTAAAGGGCAAAAATAGGGCAAAAAAAACGAGAAACTTCACCCCTCGCCTCCTTTCGAAACTAAAATAATTATATAGGTTATGCTCTCCTATATTTTTAGTTCTCATTTTCAGAGGTCAGCAGGTTAGGGTTTGGTCGTATCACTATGTTTTACCAAACTTATTGCGGAAATTCGCAGTAAGGATAATTACTGGTAAGTTGAGTGTGGTATGAACTCGTTAAAGTGTTCCGCAGCCCTGACTTATTGCCTCTAACAGAAATTCCTGTTAAATTGTGCCGTTAGTGTTTAACCTTACTTGGTGGGGTCGAACCTTAACGGGGCAACCTAGCCTCTGTATTTTGCTCGCAACCAGTTTCAATTTAGTTCTTGGACTGGTTGTGGGAATAATGAGTTAATTTCCCAAAAAAAGAGTTAAGAATTATTTCTTAATTCCTTTGTTTGAAAATTAGTCTCTAGCATTAAAATAAAAAATGCCTCCTTTTTTTGAAATATAGAAGCTATAACATATAGAGGCTATAAAGTAATAAGAGGGTAAAAGAGCGAAAAAATTCTTCTTTCTGTTCTTTACAAGTGAAAAAAAATGTCAGTAAATCCCTCTTGTCTTTAAATTAGGTTTGATTTTTTTAGTTTTTCGTCCAGAAACAGTATAAAAATTATTAGTTCCTTGGAAAATTTGTGGAATTTCCATAGTTGTTTACTTTTCCCAACCAACCAGTTCGGAACTAGGAAATTCCACTAACTCTAAACCGACTGGTTAGTCAGGAGAAATAAACAACTCTTGTATTATATATTTTTTTTATTAATTACTTACTCAATAACCTAGTCAGCCAAAGTCGCGATTAAATAATTAAATGACGATTGTTCTAGGTAATTCAGTGTCTATATACTAATTATTTTAGTTAAGTTTACTCTTTATGAATTGTAATTCTGTTTTTATTCCTTTCAGATTTCCACTAATTTCATTAAGAACACTAATTAACTCTTTTAATTGTTGCTCGTCTAAACTTACTGTTGACATATAATATTTTTAAGGGAAGTGATGAATTTCCCTAATTTTTAGATAACAATTTTTTCTCACTTTTTTACCGTTTCGCCTTCTTTGCTTCAAACTGATAAGCTTTCAGAAGAACCATCAGAATGTTTTTTTTCGATTTTAATTCCAATGTTATATTCTTTTGCTTTACCAGCCAAGTAGTCAATAGTACTTGGTGAGATAATTTTATTTTCCAGTTTATTAGGACTTAATAACTGTTTATTTTTTTCGTTTTCTTTCATATTTTAGTTATTATTTACTTTTGTTTTAATAATTTGCACACTTTTTCAACTTTCCTATAAAACTACTCAACGTTTCTAGTTTGTGCAATTATTAATTTATTTTAGCAAAGTTTTATCCATTTCTTACTAAAACTACCATATATGATAAAGTCGGATGATAACTTTTTGACTTATAACCGCCAAGGAACCTTCCTAACTGAGCAAGGTTATTTGGTTGGTTTAAAAATGAAACTTTGGCAATTCCCAAATGTTAAGGCAATAGACTTCCCCGAAGGATATAAATTGAGTTGAATTGTTCTTAACTTATTCAACAAAAAAGAACGGGTTTTATTTGATAACCACAACCAGAAGCCGCCGCATTATCATATTGACAGCGAACAAGAATTTTTTCAGTGAAAGTCTTTGGCTGAAACGGAAAAAATGTTTTGACAAATGGTTTATCAGAAATTTGGCTATTTTAATTATGAATAATAAAATTATGAAAGGCAAAGCCTTACCGGAGGTTAAACAAAAGACATTTATTTTTAAATATGACCCGCATTTCTCTCCCAAGCAAATGTTTAGCGAATTTAAGGAGGCTATTCACGGCAAAAAGTATATTCAACCGGAAAATGTTATGATGGCCAATGATTTAGCGGTCATTCACCGCATAATTAGTAAAGCTCGCTTAAAGGTTTTTGCTTCTATCAAAGAGCATCAACCGACCAATATTCACCAATTAGCCCAAATACTTCACCGCGATTATACTAATGTTTGACGAGATTGCCAGGTATTAGCCAATTGTGGAATTATTGAGTTAAAAGAACAAGGCAAAGAAACTCAACCTATCGTTCTTTACGAGCAAATTGTTTTAGATTTTCCAGTGAATAAGGAGGTTTTGGCAAGAAAGAAAGAGGCTGGTTTGCTGGTTCAGACTTAATTTTGCATTATTACTTCCCCGCTACCCCAATTAATCCTTAGATTAATTTCTCTACTTTAAATTTCAGTAATATACCAGCCAAATTTTATAAGGAAGTGGTCGCTCCTAGCTGCTACTTTTCTTTTTTCTTTAATTTAGTATCTAGCACAGATTTATTAATTTTTGGTGAAAGTTTTTCCCTACTGGTATACTGCGAAAAGTCGGTCGTAATATTGATTTGCTTGTTCCAAAGAAAATTCCAAAAACTTACTAAACGAAACCAAAATCTATAAAACTTTACTACACTATCATTTACTAAATAAAAATATAAAATAATAAATAAATATGACTAAAAATATCGTAAATCAAAATACAAACGAAAAAAAATGCCGAAAAATAGACCAAATTAAAATAAACTGAGTTAATGAAACAAAAGCGGTAGTAATAGCAAGAAACAGAGAGAGAATTTACTCACCTAACCAGTATTCACACGAAGTCAAATATCCCCCGTATTACTCGCACAAAAGTAGTTATCAGGAGGAAAATACACCAGACGGACTTTTTAAATTAGATTTACAGTTTTTTGCTGATGATTTACAAACTATCGAGAAAAAAGTTGCTGAGTTATACGATTTTTTCGACCCTAGTAAAGAAACTCTCATCCCTGTCAATGATATTCCTAGTTTTATTAGTTCTTCTCTTTCGACCATCAACCAAGCGACCCATAACATTAAAATTTCTAACCAAGTTTTAGAAGGGAAGAATAGTACTTTACAAAAAGAAAACGATGAGTTTCAGGCAATAATCTTTAATTTAGAGACCGAACTAAAAAATTCTCAGGAAGAATTAACCAAAAAAGCAACTGAATTATTAAGAGCCAAAGAAACATTAAAACGAAAAAGCGAAGAAGAAGAATTAAATTGGCAAAATTACGAAGAGGCGAAGGAAGAATTAGAAGCAGCGATGGCGGAAATCGAAGTGGCGAAAGAGGAAATCGCTCGCTGAAAGGAAAAAGATAAATGAAGTGAATTACATATAGAAAACTTAGTGGCTCAACATGAAAGCGAGTATGAAGCAGGAGAAAAATATGTAAAAAAGTTGCTCGCCGAGAAAAAAGACTTAGATAAAACTGTTGCTGAATACAAAAACCAAGAAAAAGAGTTGGAAAGTGATATTATTACTCAACTTCAAACCCAACAAAATTATTTAGGATTAAGAATTATAGAATTAATCAAGGATAATGAGCAACTAGAAGAACGATTATCAGCACTTAATGAAAAACTTTTCCTGTGAGCCGATACTGATAAAATGGGAGAAAGTTCGCGGAGGAGGAGAAAAAGAGGGCGGGCATTAACTAATGCTAGTCTATCCATTTCTAATTACAGTAGTTCCGAAGCAAGCACTCGTCAGAGAGAACTTGACCCTAGATTTAAAGATAGTAATTTAAAAGGGGGTTTTAGTAATGAATTGGGGGAACTAGATAAATATAACCTTCCATACCCAGCAGACTTGACACTTGACACTGGCGAGAGTAGCAAAAGTGTTGGTTATTTCGGTATACCGCAAGTGGAAAGTCCCTACACAAATGAATTCAGTTTCGATTACAGCAATTCGAACAGTCCTAAGACACCCAGGACACCGGGAGAAAAAGATGGCTCAGACGAATTTTTCCTCCCCGAATCACCGAAAGATAGAAAAAGTTCAAGTTCAGTAAAAACCGAGAGTGCTTACAAAAAAGACAAAGGGAAAGGGATTGAACGAAGAAGAATTTCTAATGTTTCTAATGTTTCTAATGTTTCTAATGTTTCTAATGTTTCTAATTTGAAAACAATAAAAAGACTACAAAGCCTCCAACTTGCTGAACTAAATGCAGAACGAACAAAAAATGAATTGATTGAACAATTGCGAACAGAATTAGCAATAGCAAGAACCCAGTTGGTGACCAATGAAGAATCTTCTGCCAGTAAAACAATTGGCAATATTAGAAATATTTTAGTCTTAAATGATAGTGCTGATATAGAGGCAGAAGTTCAGTATTTGGTAGAGCAATTATCATCCACTTTCAAGTTAATCTCCAAATTAGTCCAAATTGAAGATATTTTGGGTGAAGATAATATGAAAGAGGAAAATTTAAAAAAACTTCTTGCTAATAGTCAGAGAATAACCGAATTGGAATCCGAAAGGGAGTGTTCCGAATGTAAAGAATGAAAAAGGCAAATGGAAGCACTAGCAGAAGATACTGTTAAAAAATATAAAGCAGTCGAGTCAGCAGTAGAAGATTTAGCAAAAGTATTTCGGAGTGAGGAAGAAAAAATAAAACTGTTAAAAAAAAAAATAGCCAATTTAACCTCCGAATTAGAGCAAGTTGAAAGTGAAAACCATGAGTTAGTAGAAGACCTAAATTTTTTACTCGATTTGGAAAAAACTGACTTAGAAAAACAAAAAAAACAAGTCAAAAAACTAGAAGCTGAACTCTTGGCTAGTCAAAGCGAACAAAGAAATTCGCAAAAAAATGATTGGCAATTAGTCGAAGAAAAAAAAGAAGAAATTATTAAACTCCAACGAGTAATAGCAAAAAAGGACGAAGAAAGTGCGGAAAAACTATGGCGTTTGAACCAAAATAATCTTTTTTTAGCCGAGGAGAATGAACGCTTAACAAAACAATCTTCGCAACAATTAGACGATAACAAAAAGCAAAGTGAAAGCCTAAGCGAACTAAAAAGAGAGTTGCGGTTAACCAAAGTCCAAGCCAGCAAATTTAAGCAATGAGTTAGCAACGCAGAAAAAGATAATATTGATTTATTGAGCCAAGGAAATCAAGTAATAGACGAGAAAAATGATTTAATTCGGGAAAACGAGTTATTAAATTATGGAGTTTTAAATAAAAATAGTGAGTTAGAGGCTCAAACTGAAAAAATAAACGATTTAGCAGCGGAAATAACTACTCTGAGCGGTCAACTAGATATGGCAAATGAGAATATTGCTACCCTCCAAGTTAATTTAGAAGCCGCCGAAAACGAACGAGATGCTCGCCCCAATATAACTAGCAATGATTACGATAACTTAATTGCGGAATTAAATGAGGCTAATATTGCGATTACTGACTTAAATAATATCAATACTATTCGCAATAGCCAGCAAAATACTAATCTCCACCCTGACCTCCAACAAGCCCAGGCTGAAAATTTATTATTCCAAATCTTTCTCGCCCAAAAAAACCAAGAGTTTACTAACGAACAAACTAAGCACACTAACACCAAATCTCGCTTAACTAATCAGCGGAACATTTTCCAAAATCGTTATCAACGAGTTTCCGGAGATTTAAACAACACTCAGCAGGAAAATAATCAACTGAAATCCGACTTGAATAATGCTAAAAATGTAAACAGCCAACTAAAAAACCAAGGTAAAAATTGAAAAGTTAAACACCGAACAGAAAAACAAAAAGTCGCGGATTACGAAACAGGATTAGAAAAAATATTTACTGGTGAGACTATTGAAACAGGCGGGCAAAAAATATCAGTTATGCCATCTACTTCTAATTCTCAGCAAGCAATAGATAATATTGATATTTGAATGAAAGAATTTAAGCAAGAGTTAAATAATGGTATTAATAAACTGCAAACTGCTAATGATTTAATAAATCAAGCCCAACAAGATTTAGATATTCCTGATTTAGTTGCTCTGAAAAATAAAACTAGTAATCGAACGCTGTTTATTCTTATTCAAGAAAGTGATGAATACCGACAAAATAAGCAAAAATTAACTGCGGCTGGTTATAGTGATTTAGTAGCACTTCTGAACGCTAAACTGCCCCCAACTCCAACTAAAAAGCGTTGTCAGTGTAAGATGAAACTAAAACAGCAAAAGCAAAGAATTTTACAGAAATTTATCACCGATTTAGACTTAAAATTAGCGGGTAAGAAAATTACTACCCAAGAAGTAATTACTATTATTCAAGAGTTATTAGGCAAACCAAAAACCGAAATTCCCGTCCAAGTTGAACCTTTAACCGAAAATAAAAATTGAGAAAACCAAATTAATAATCTCTCTAATAAATTAATCACGGTTAATTCCCAAAAAGAGCAATTAGCTAAGGAATTAACCACTAGCCAGCAAAAAAATAATCAACTACAAACCCAACTAACTAAAAAAGCCCAAGAAAAATGGCTATGAATTTATTTAAGCCTTACCTTGGGAATAATATTAATAATGGTTGCTCTTTCCTCAATCTTGGCTAAGAAAAAGAAAATTAGCAAGGTGCGGAATTAAAGTTAGTTTTATCAACACCCTAGCAAGAATATACCCCCCCCTATTCTATAACAGGGGAATGAATTACGAATAGAATTTTCCTTTAAAAAGATTTGGAAAATAAGTAGTAGTTTTGGAGACTTTTTCAGCAAAAAAAATATTAGAAAATGACAATAATTATTAACCAATTACACCCTGCTGTTACCAATGTATCAATTCATAACGAAGGAGTAGAACAATTTGTTTTTTTTGTAGTAAAACATCCTTTTCAGTATCAGGGACAAAGAATTGTCGGTATCGATTTTCATTCGATAAATCCGGAACCTGACGCTGATTTTATTAGGAGAAATAGAATAGTTAGAATTGAATTTAATGAGACCCAAGCCCGAGTCGTAGAAACCAACGGAAGCAGAAATTTAGGAGGGTGAGAATTAAGAATGGATAACAACAGTTCCTTACAACCCTACCGAACTTCCCAAAACATTTCCTTCCAACTGACCGACACTACACTAACTATCCAGGGAAGCAGATGCGTCTTGCGAATACAACCCCAACGCTTACCCGAAGATAATTTTAATAACGGATTTGAACGAATTATTTTGCAAATCCCCGATGACAAAATATCTCACGTTCAAACTTGAATAAGAGCCATTGGCACCGACACCGAACATACTATTGAAGGTATCGATTGAACTTCAGCTAATTTTGAACAGTCAGATAACTATTTAGTGGTAAGAAATTTTAACCAAATAGTCAAGAGAAACCAAACTAATAATCCACCACCTCCCCCCCCACCAACTATTAATACCCCCCAGTTTATTATTGAAAGTATAGTTCCGACAGGAAATATTAAACTTTTAAAGGTTACCTATCCCTTTACTTTTGACAATGAAAGAGTGGAATATATTATTATTAACTCTAATAGTCCTGATTTACAGGTTGGTAATACCGTTATTGTTGAGGGGGTTAATGTTGGTAGAGATAAAATAAGACATAATCGGTTTGGTATTCTCACTAATTTTACTAATATTAGAGTGGTAGTTCGGGGAGGCGGCAACAATCCTCCACCACCTCCTCCGATTAATAATGCCTTTAATATTATCCAAGCCGCTTTAAATAATAATGATAATCAACTAATCGCCTTAATAAACAAATATGAAGGTCTAGACAAGAATAAGTTTACCGTTGACATTCTTTCCTTTGTTAGTGATAATGAATTAAATAACGACCAAACTATTAATTATACTGAGTTAGAAAGTCTTATTCAGCAAGGGGGATATACTTTAAAAACTTCTCCCCCGCCGCTTCCTAATAACCCCCCCCCTACTCCGAGACCAAATGAACCAAACGGCAATGACAACTTGCCTAACCTTCGTGATGAAGCCATTACGGCTATCACCCAGGCTCTTAATCAAGAACCCAAAATTGCTGATAGTGAATTAAGTAAACCTAACTGGAAAGCCGAAATTAACAATTCCTCCGCGGCTAATTTTATCAATAATTTAAAAGAGGAATTATTAACCGAAATCGCTGCCAAAAGAGAGGGACAAACTAAAAATAATGAATTAGATGAGTTAATCAGCCAAGCCGAAAAAAAAGAAACTTATCAGGAATTAGAACCCTTAATTAACCAAATTAGAACTCTCAGCAATTTACCTCATTATCAAGCCCGCCAAGAGAAAATCAAGCAATTAGAAGAAAAATTAGGTAAATTAGATTTAAATAAGTATAAAGAGGGGGTTATTACAACTATTAATAATGAATTAAAAAGTGGTGATAATGCTCTGAGTGCTAATGAATTAGAACCCGATAATAAAGATTACGAGAACCAGTTAAAACGAGCCACCACAGCCGAACAAGTTAACCAAATTAAAGAAAAAGTGACAAATGATGTGGGAACTAAGAAAGCCAAAAAAGAGTTAGATAATTTATTCGAACAGGCTCAGAAAGCTAACACCCAACAGCAAAAAGCCGCAATAAAAACTAAGCTGCTCCACTTCATTAAAGCGGAAAATCGCTTCAAACAAGAAATTAGTCAAAAATATCACCAACAAATCCAAGCCGTCTTAAAACAATTAGAAACTAGTCAGTCAACTTCCCGACCACCCAAAAATTATGACCGTTTGTTGCCTTGATTAATTGGTGGCGGAATATTACTAGGACTTACCTTCATCGCTGTTATTATTATCAAATATCAAAAAAAAAAAAAAAAAAAACAGTTTAAAGTATAATATATAGCAATAAAAAATAAAATAAATAAAAACTTATGACAACACAACGAGAATTAGAACATAATCTAGCATCAATTAGAAATAATATTCCCAACAATTATGATGGTCGTTTGTTACCTGCCAATAAAGAAACAAGAGAAGAAAACTTTAAAAAATGAAAAACTTGATTAAGCGAAATAAAAAATTTAGGAACAGAACTTTATCACCAAAACCAAGTAGCGATTGATAATTTAATCACCGAATTAGACATACGGTTAAAACTTGATGATAATAATTTAGGAGCTGATAAACATAGAGAGTTAATTGTCCGACTGCTAATGAACCAAGCCCAAGGTCCAGTCCAATATGTTCCGCAAGAATTTTCCATTGACGGAGTTGGTTCCCAACCAATTAAAGAGGTAATTGATTATTTAAAAAGTTTAAGTTTAATATCTCCCAAGATTGTCCAAGGGGGAACTAATTGTTGAGATACTAGGAATTTACAGGATGCTGTGTTATTTAAAAATAAGCTGGCTGCTATTCTCAAACTAAACGATGATGAAGAATTACCGGCTAACACCTGAGCTTTAATTGTCAATAAAGCCGATTTAGAGCAAGCTCAGCAAGAAATAACCAGATTAAAAGCGACTTTGAAGGAACTTAATGCTTGGAAAGAAGATGAAAACATTGTTAATCAACAGGTAGTTGATTTTTATTTAACTATCGCTAGCAACACCCAACAATTAGAAACTGCCCTCCCTGACCTCTTTGACCAAGAAGGCAAAGTAATTTCTGCTAATCTAAACAAATATCAGAAAAATCAAGAATTAATCGAGTTAGCCCAAATGGTCGGTTTTGACCCCCTAACCGATGGGGAATGAAAAACTAAACTTGAAACAGCATTAAGTCGCAACAAATTATCTGACTTGGGCGAATATAACTTAGCTCAACTTTTAATGCGTAGTGAATTACACGGAAAAATTATTCAAGCCCTTGATATTCAAAGAGAAGGAAGAATGATTTTAGATGAGAATGGTGTTGTAACTGGACAGGAAGCGATTGTTTTTAATAAATATGGTTGAGATTGAGCGAGTGATAATGACCCCCAAAAAATAAACGATTATCAGAAAGCCTACGACCAAGTCAAAGATTATGAAAGCCAAATAAAAACTTTACTGGCTGACCCAGTTAACCAAACTCAACCAGTTAATATTCCTAATGATTGAGCTAGTCAATTAGTTAGAAAAGATGCGGTTGATACCTTAAATACTACCGCCAAAAAATATAACGATCTAGTAAATTATCAAGCGACCGCTACCAGAATTGGAGGAGCTACTGACAACTCTGCTATTCTAACTGCTGATAACAAAGAAATCGACCAAGCCAAATTAACTGCCGTAATTAATGATAGTCAAGAATTAGTCAAAATTAATCAACAGGTCATTAATGTTCTTAAAGATGAGATACCAGGTCTTTTGGTTCAGAAAAATAACCAAACTGAGATTGATAAGGACTTATTGGCTAATTTGGCTAAATTAAATGCTGGTGGTTCTAATCCAGCCGACCAAACCAAAATTACTAATTACGAAAAGATATTGAAAGAGCAAATTGGTTATGACCCAGCTGACCCGAACTTTACTACTAACTTAACTGGTAAACTAAATGGTAAAAAGTTGTCGGATATTACCAGTAATTTAGACCAAGTAATAAAAGATGCCAAACAACTTCCGGCTTGGAAAAAAAGTGAAAATGATTTGCTAAATCATTTAGGATATACCAAAACCGCTAATGATGATAAAAAGTTGGGAACTGAAAAAGTGTTCTTTACAGATTTTAAAGCTAGTCATTTAGGTAATACTAACTTTGCTGACCCCCAATTATATGATGCTACGACGGGTCAGGTTTTAAGAAATCTGACCGATTTGGTTCAGGAAAGCAAAGAATTAACCACCCTCCAAACTAATTATAAAATATTGGATGACAAACTAACTAAAATCAATGCTGATTTAGGTATTTTAGATGGCAATGATAACTTAACTAATAAACTTAGAATTAATGGTTCATATAAGGATTTAAAAACAGCTAGCGTAGGTATTGACACTATTATTAATGAGTTGTTTAATGACCCTAATGCCTACAAGTCTAAATTTTTACCAGATGACTGACACGAAAATTTAGTAGATAAGAAAAAATTAGATACTGCCGACCTTGAATTAACTAGACTAAGTGGGGAAATTCACAAGATAGAAACTAACTTAACTGGTTTAATAAATACTTCTATGATTGATGGTAAAAAAGTGGTAAATAATGTTAAATTATCAACCTTAAAGAGTTTAAATGATGGTCAAGGTGCTAATCCACTCCAAAACCAATACGATGCTTTATTAAACGATGCCTTAAATTATACTCCGACTGCTGCTGATGTTAACCCAGCTAACTACTGACAAGATTTAAAAGGAGAGGATTTACTTGATGGTCAAGGTATCAAAGAAATTATTGAGGAAAGAGATGAGGAACTTTTGTTAGCGAATAGATATAAAAATCAAATTTTAAATGCTTTGGGTTATCCTGCTAATTCCACAGTGCCAAATGGTTGAGGCCAACAAATTAGAAAACTAGTTGATTGAGTTTTTCAAGATTTAGGGGTAAATCAAAATGTTAGTGTTTTACCAACTATCCCTGCAGGAGAAAATTTGGCTAGTTTACTAGCTCGCCCAACCCAAACTCAATTAGATAACGCTAACGATTGGATTACTGATTTAGAAAAAGGCTTTAAGGAAATATTAGAAATAGACCCAACTGATGCTTTACCTAACAATTACACTGATTTAGCCAATTTATATAAAAACCAAAGCGGTAGTCAAACAATTAAACAATTAAAAACCCGAGCTGATAACTTTGACCGTATTCACACTAAACTCAACGGCAAAGTCAGTGATAGCGAATTACAAGCCTTATTAGACACTATCCCTACTTGCTCCCACACTGATTACGACACTATTAAATCCGAAAGAGACACCTTAAAAACGGAAAATACTCAACTAAAAGAGCATCAATGCGATTGTGCTAGCCAAGTAGCCCAAAAAGAAACCCAAATCATCACCAAAATCATTACTGACCTGCAACTCTCCACCGAGAGAGAGAGAGAGAATGTTTTAGAAGCGGTAATTACTGAGATTAAAAACAAAATAACTCCACCCACTGATAGTAGCAAAGACAATAAGATTAGCGAACTAGAAACCAAACTAGCTAACTTACAAGCTCCAAAATCACTCAATGATTTACCCATCAGTAATGAAGTCAAAGCCGAAGTAATCAAAATCAGCCAAGACTTAGGCTTAACTGCTCAATCTTGTGCCAAACTAGAAGACGCTACTTCTTACCGAGAACTATCTAATTTACAAAAAGAAGCTTTCCAAGCCAAGTTAAATAGTGAAGTTGACAGCAAAAACACAGCCCGCACTATGAACTACTGCTTCGGAGCGTTAAGTTTAGGTAGTTTATTGTTATTGGCTTGAATGCTAATTAAGCAAACCAAAACTGACTTACCAAAAGTAGGTGAGAAGAAGTAAGTTGGTTGAATAATAAATAAGCATTTAAAATTATATTATGACTAGTGATTGAACTAATATACACCTTGATTTTACTTTTCATAATTGAGACTGAGAAACCAATTACCAAAAACAATGAGAAAAACGGGGATTTTCTTACGAACAAACTAAAGAGTGGATTGAAATTGGTTTAATGCCTAATGAAGCTGATTTGGCGACTTGACTAAAAAGAGAAAATTATACTCCGAAACATAATCTAGATGCTAATGAGGTTGAAAAACTGAGAAAAGACTTTTTCCGAATTAGAAAAAGATGAACTGATATTCACGAGGAATTTGATGTAGTTCCCTTTGATGACCACCCTCTTTCACCTTATCGAGAAGGTTGAGAAGACTCAGGGTTTACTAGGGAAGAAGCCTGGGAATGGATAGACAATGGCTTCCAACCTAGCGATTATTGAAAAGTTAGAGAGTGAAAAAAACATGGATTTACTGGCAAACAAACTGGGGAATTAATCAAAAAGGGTTTAAGTTTAGATTGCGACCTAGAATTCTCTGTTTATTTAAGAGACAAAAAAATTGCTGATGCTGTTTTTGAAAAAGAGTATAAATCTTCAATTTATCTCAACTGAAAATATCCTTTAGACCAAAGAAAAATTTTTAAGTCGGTTGAAATTAATTATAAAAACTTAACTGGTTCGCTTGTCATTAATGACTGACCTAAATTAGAAAAAATAGAAGTAATTCTTAATTATGAACTAACCTCTGCTCGAATACTTAATTGCCCTCAACTTACTATGGTTAGACTTTGAAATAACAAGCTTAGCGACTTGGTTATTGAAAATTGTCCTAAAATAGATAACTTAGATATTAGCAACAATGAAATTAAACACGACTTACACTTTTTAAACAAAATGGGTAAATTAAAAAAATTAAATATCGATAAAACTATCACCACCGTTAGATTAGAATATCTCCCAACTAGTTTAGAAGAAATTATTTTTCAGGTAGATAATAAACCTTCCGCTCAATTGAAGATTTTAGCAGAAACTTTAAAACTTTATAAAAAAGGTAAAAACTCTTATGATTATCAGCAATGAAGAAAAAATAATTGTGATTCGGTCAATAAAATTCATGAAAATAATAGCATTCTAAATATAATTTCTATAATTAATTCAGTTCTCGCAAGAGAGGCTCAAGTTTCTGATGAGTTAACTAAACTAGAAAAAGTTCTCCAAGTAACTGCTTTTTATTTAGAGGAAGAGACAAAAAACATTAGAAAAGAATTATACAAAGAAAGAGGTTGTCAATCTCAAATAGAACAACTTTCTAAATAGTAAAGAACAAGATATTAGTGTTATTCATAAGAGTTAAAAGAGTATAAGAATTAAATAAAAAAAATACCATTCACCTAGGGGAAATAATCCCCCGTGATATCAGCCCCCAAGAATTAGCAGCAGCGTTAAAGGTTCCCAAAGAACAAATAAAGTGAGTGTGTGAGGAAAGAGCCGACATAACACCTGATTTAGCCGCTCGCTTAGCATTATAGCTTAATTTGCAACGAAGTTATGAGGATAAACACATTACATTCGAGAGAAACAGAACTATAAGAATAAAATTATAAATATATGACCGAAAAAAAAGAAATTTGTTCCACCTGTTGAAAGAAAGGAAAAAAACCTGTTGAGATAGTTGAATCAAGAGATAAACATTGAAAAGATAATATTTGTTGTGCCAACTGTCATGCTGAGGCTATGGGTTGTAAAGAGTGTAAAGAAAGTTGAGAACGATGAGAAAATAGGAGATAAAAATCAGGGAAGTTCAGCACTTCCCTTAAAAAATATAATATATAGAGTTGTCTATTGAAAGGGACTGGTAGGCGAATGAGGTTTGTATAAATCCCCAGTTGTCTACCTACTAGTAGCCTGTCAGTCGCTTTGAATATTACAACTAAAATGGCAACTGGGAAATGCTCGAAACAGGTTAAACCTGCTAAACTTTTACTAAAAAATTTTCAGAGAGAAAGGATTATTTTTGGTTTTTAAAGAATTAATTTCCCTAAAATACTAATGAACGGGGGAATTTTAATAAAAGCACTGATTCAATTTTCACACCTTTACCCATAAATTTCTCAATATAAATCTATTAGTTCCTCAAAGTCCAGCAAGAATAAAATCTTTTGGTGATCTAGGTTCAGTAATTAATCTTCGCGAAAAAATATTGCAACGGGAGAATTCATAAAAAAACATTTGAATTTAAAGCACAAATTGAAATTAAATAATAGCACCACTTCCATTTATTATTATAAAAATAACTTATATAACATAGTTGTTGTTTTCTTATTGTTAGAAAAATATGTTTATATAAAAAAAATATTATGACAAGCGAAATAAAAAATGCCCAAAATTGGCTAAAAGAAAAATACAAAGATAAAAATACTGAAAAAATTATTGATATTGGTAAAGGGATAGAATTTGAGGAAGGAGAATTGAAAATAGAAGAATATACAAATCTAACCACTATTAAACTTGGTGGTGGAAAGAAAATAACCAAATTAACTATTACTAATTGCCCAAACGTTGAAGAAATTGATGTCTATGATAACGAAATTGCTCAAATAATAGCACTTAAAGATGATGAAAACTTAGAAGATGATCTATCTAAGTTAAGTGGTTTACCTAATTTAAAAAAGCTAAGAATACAAAATAATCAAATAAAAAAGCTTGATGTTAGTGGCAATAAAAAGTTAGGTTTTATTAACTGTTTTGGTAATGAAGATTTAAAGATTATAGGTTTGAAAAATCTTTCTAATCTTTATCATTATAATGGCGGGTGAAAGAGCGGAACTCCTCTTCCTCTAGAAGAAACTACTAGCGAAGAGTTAGTTGAGTTGGCTAAAAATCTAAAAATTAAAGATGAATTATGGGAAGGTAAAGATTCAAAAGAAATAAAAGAAATCATTATACAAAAGGATAAAATATTGAAAGAAAGTATCAAAAAGGAATTAGGAGAAGATGCCTTGCAAGAATTCATAGCAGAAATAGAAATTCCTACTAGTTCAAAATAGATACTTTTAATCTTTGCGGGGCTTTTTATAATGCCTCGCGAGGGTAGTTTTTAATTTTGATACTGGTTTAGAAAATTTTTCAATTTTAGACTTCGACTCCGATGAATATTTTCTCAATTGTTTTCTAAAATCAAAGCAAAGCAATTGGTTTGGTTATTTTCCAACTGAATATTTTCTAACAAATAATCAAAAACTTTTAGCGGGTGAATTAAGAAGTGAAGTGGGAAAGAGGTAATATTAGCGGTTTTGTAGAAAAAGCAGTAACCAAGGAACTTAGAAACTATGAGAATAAGTTAGAAAGAGAGCAAAAAGAATTCCAACAAAAACTAATTGCTGATTTTTACAAAAAGAAGAGAATATTGTCAAAGAAATAGTAAAAGAACAAAGGGATATCACCCCTGAATTATCTTATCGGCTTGGCTTATATTGAGGTGTCCGAGAGGATTATTGATTAGACAAGCATTACGAATTAGAGACTTGGAAAGAACAACAAGAATTAAAAAAAATAGTCAAGCAAGTTCAGCCGATAAGTGCAGGAAAGAGAGCCGAAATTTAATTCTACTCATTAAAATTACTAATATGTCATTCAACAACTTAATTACTTAGATAGAATTTCTTGTTGGGCTTGAGCCGAATTTTCTTCTTGGAGATATTCTTGAATTTTTGCATTTTCTAACTCTTCCCTATATTCAGCAATTTCCTTTAAAATCTCTTCAACAACTTCTAGATCTGCTTTTGAATTATCAAGTTCAATTTGGGCAGCAGAGTAAATTATTTCTGAACTCTTCTTTATTTCTTCATAAAAATCTTTTTTAGAAATTCACTCGATAATGCCACTTCTTATCCAATTTTTCTTATTTTCCTCTGTTTCTTCTTTTATTTTTTCTAATCTTTCTTTAGTTTTCCTTAATTCTGTTTCTTTTTCACTAATTTTATCCTTAAATGCCTTAGTAATGTCCGATTTGCTATTAATAGTTTCTTTGACTAAATTTACTAAGTTCTTTTTCTCTTCACTATCAAATTCTTTTTTTTCCTGTGCTGAGTTTAATAAATAGGTAATTTTTTGTTTTAAGTCACTAAATTCTGCAACCTTTTCTAAATAAATTTTTAACTTTCTAAATTCTTGAATTAATTGTTTTTCTATTCTTAAAAGATGCTTGCTGTGCAAATAATATTCTCTACGTTTAGTCAACTCTTTATCTTTTTTTTCTAAGCCAAACAAGTCAAACTTTAAAACAGTTCCTTTATTTGTTGCATTACTAGACCATTTTCCATTAAAGAAACTTAATCGGGAAAGATTTTCCACCCCAGTGATCTCTTTCAAATCTGGATTATCATGACAAACCAAATAAGTTAGGTTGATATTTTGACTAACATCCATTTTTTTTATTTGATTTTTAGCAAAATCTAATTTTCTTAACTTGAATAATTCATCAAGACCTACCATCTCTTCTATTTGATTATCATAAGTAAAAATTTCTTCAATATTTGGACAATCTTTAATTTCTATTCTAGTTATTCCTTTAGCATCTCGCAAGTTTACTTTCTTTAAATTATGGAAACTAGCAATAATCAATTTATCTTCCAATTTTAAACCTCTCGAATTTATTTCTTCAATCTTTTCTTTCTCTTCCGAAAAATATTCTTTGTCTAACCATTCTTGGACGTTTACCATATTTTTTTTAGTTTTCTACCAAATTGTCAGACATACAAATTATAAAAACTTTATTGTTTGGGGGGGAATTTCTATTTGAGCTATAAACTCCTGCAAGGCATCTTCTCCTAATTCCTTTTTGATACTTTCTTCTAATACTTTGTTTTTATCTAAATATTTATTTTCTAGTCATTCTTGGGCGTTTTTTGATTCTTTTTTCATAACGTTTTTATATGATTAATTTTTTAGGTTTTTATTTCAATAAAATTTAATAGCGTTATCGTTTTTTTCTTCATCTGCTCTTTATTTCTTGTAATGCGTATTTATTTCTTGTAATGCTTCTTGTAGAGCATCTTTACCGGAATGTTTTTTGATGAAATCTTTCAAAATATCAACTTGTTGGTCTGCTTCTAGATGAGTTTTGCTTAACTCAATAATATTCCTCAACATCAAATTGTTATTTAGTTTTTTTAATTCCTCCAATTCTTTTTGAGTCCGATCTTCTTTTCAGGCCTTAATGTCACCACCATTTAAGTTTAATTGTTTGCTAATTTTCTTACAACCAGAATAAGAAATTTTTTTTAAACTTTCTGGTAAATATTCTAGACCATTATCAACATCCGCATGCGAAATGTTTAATACTTTTAAATTTTTTAGGTTCTCTAAGGGTTTTAACGATCCAGAAAAACTATTACCTTTATTTTTCAAGTCGGTTTTTTCTAGCAAAAGCAAAGGCTTCCCTAACCAACTTTTACCACGATTTTCAATATATAAATTTCGCAAATTGACAAAAGACTCTAAAAAAGTTAAATCTTGTTTGAGTTTGTTATTAGAAATATCTAAAAAAACCAATTTTTCTTTTCTTTCCTTTGGCAAGTCAGTAAGAAATTCAGTGTCAAAAAGTTGATTATGAGAGCAATTAAGTTTAGTCAATTTAGGCAAATCACTAATGTCAATATCCACTAAATTGTTAAAAGAACAATCCAAAGTTTCTAAATTAGTAAAACCTAAGCCTTCAAAAGATAAACTGCCCTTTAAATTTCGGTGGCTAATATCTAGTTTAATAATTTCACCTCTGCTTTTTTTACCATAGTTCTTTTTGTCTTTTGTATTCTTGCATTTATCACCAGAAGGATAATTTTTATCTAGTCATTCCTGAGCAGTATTGTTTTCTTTTGTCATAGTTTTATTTATTATTATATAATTATGTATTTATAAGAAAAAGTTTAAAGAATATCTAATATTATTTTGAACTACTTAGGGATTGTTGTTGTTTATCGTTTTCATTCCCGCCAGTGTTAGTTAACTTTTTGACTTTTTTATCCAACTTTCCAATCTTGGCATCTATCATGTATTCACGACTTTTTCAAACCCGTCTTTCACTTTTTGTTCCAACTTCATAATCCTTCTTGATCTCTTCTAATTCGTTTCTCTTTTCTTCTATTTCTTCTGTTTCTTTTTCTCCCATATCTCAAACTCGATCAATCTCGGCTTCTACTAGCCTATCTTTACTATCTCTACGATCCTTGTGCCGTTCACGATAGTATTGAATTAAAAAAATAATAATTCCTACCACAGTGCCAATTATACCAGCTCATATACCTCAAAATTCACCTTTGGTAAACCCTCACTCATATTTATCATCATCATCTCTTTTGTCTAAATGTAACGTTTCAAATGTTTCAGTTGTCGAACTTTCCATATACTAATTTTTGTTTTTTAATTTTGTATTTTTAAAAATCACCAATTTGTTTTTCAGAAATTTATATCTAACTGGGGTGATTGATTTTTATCAGTCTTCTCCACCATTTTTTACTTTCCTAGGTCGTTAAACTCATTCTTCATAAACTTTAGCTAATTTTTTTCTTCCTCTTGTTCAGATTGAAGATAAATCCAAGAAAAATTTTAATCCTTTCGCTATTTTCAGTTTTGACTATATATTATATTTTACTGTTTACCGTTATCTATTTTAGCAGTTAAATTATATAATTGCTTACTAATTATACCATAGTTTTTACTTAGATTATTTTTTCAATAACCTTTTTTTCTTCTCCCGCCAAGCCTTCCGTCTTTGTCCATTAGTCCGATACTTCCTAACTCTCCCTGTCTCCCAATTCAAAACCCCACTAACTAACCCAGCATCTATCCTAGCCTGTGCTTTCCTCTTCCGATAAGCCTTCTGTCTTTCCGCATTAGAAGAATATTTAAAAACTAAACCGCCTTTCTGACCCCACTTTTGAAAATCCTTTTTAGTATAACCTCACTTACTAAAATAAAATCCTTTTTTGGTTTTTGTCATATAAATTATTTTTGTTATGCTACCCGTTATGTAAGGGCTAATAATATTCCTAAAAAATGGCTATAAATCATAAGAGTTTATTACATAAACTCTGTTAAAAATTTAATCCCGACCTAATCAGCCCTTAGGTTGGGAATAAAGTGAAAATGAGGGTAAAAACTTGATTAATTATCCAAAAATGTTGGGAGTAATTGTCCGAAAGGTGAGGATTAAAAATAAAAAAGGTTGGAAATATCTAAAATGTGGAAAGAAATAAAAGAAAATTAGGTAAAAAAGTTATTACAGCATTCGCATTAACAACCAGTATCGCATTATTTTTAAATGAGACAAAAAAGGTGTTAA